>JAFBJS010000290.1:246982-400248 GCA_016785265.1 Paraplagusia blochii | reverse complement strand
GGTCTCAGCCAGAGATCCTTCCAGAACACTTTTCTGTGGGACGAAGAAAAAGGACAGAAGTCGTCAGAAGAGCTCATACTCATCAGTGATGACTTCAACAAGGTAAAGGTACATTGTGCTTACCTTGCTGATCTCACTCTGCAGTTGGATCTCCAGACTCTGTAGAGTCCTTGTGAGCTCAGTGACCTCAGACCTTGATACTTCAAGGGTCTCAGTTTTGGCTGCCATGTCTTTGTTCAAGTCAGCTATCTGTGGAAAGGTAAAAACAAATCTTTATTACTATTTATTACAGTCTACAAATGTAAAACATTTTTGTTTCCATGTGCTCATATACATATCTTCTCACCTTGGC
Organism: Paraplagusia blochii; assembly: GCA_016785265.1. NCBI lineage: Eukaryota > Metazoa > Chordata > Actinopteri > Pleuronectiformes > Cynoglossidae > Paraplagusia > Paraplagusia blochii. The sequence continues at coordinate 399,896 of JAFBJS010000290.1, read as the reverse complement.
CTGGAACCAGGTGTCGAGATCTTTGCGGTTCTTGAGAGCCACGTTCTCATAATGCTCTCTGATAGAAGCCATGACAGCTGACAGGTCCTCCTGAGGGGCAGCGTCCACCTCTACGTTCACCTGTCCTCCCACTCTGGCGCGCAGAGCCAGGAGATCCTGCAGAAAAATTTTAAAAGTTAAAAATTTTCACCCTAAGGTGGAATGATAGGGTCAGATATACAGTAACTCTGAGAACTAAATCATTTAGCCATTTACGCCAGTGATTGGTTCCTGCTCTGGTTCCTCACCTCTTCATGGTTCCTCTTCATCATCAGCAGCTCCTCCTTCAGACCCTCCAGACGCATTTCCAACTCACTGCGAGCAAGTGTCAAGTCGTCCAGGACCCTCCTGAGGTTGGCGATGTCAGCCTCCACAGACAGTCTCATGGCCAGCTCATTCTCATATCTTAGAAAGATGAAATCAACATTGAATTTCTGCTCAAATACCAAAAGCTCAAATCTCCATGTTACCATCCTTCCTTACTTGACTTTGAAGTCATCGGCGGCCAGCTGGGAGTTGTCGATGGAGAGGACGACAAAAGCATTTTGACGAGCAGCGTCACAGATCTGAAGGATGAGAAAGTTTTTTTTTTTTTAGATAATAAGAAATTCACAGATGGTTTTTTTTGTTAAATAAATGTCATTGTCTACAAGAAACCTTACGTTTACTAATGTTTTTGTTGTTAAAAAGGTAAAAACTATTTTTTCTTCCTTCTGCCCCTAGTTCTCCTCCCCCAGGTCTCCTTTCTTGACCCTCTTGTCTTTCTTACCTTGTCCTCCAGGCTTTTGATCTCCACCAGGAAGTGAGTGTGGTCGTGCACCTCGATCGTGGTCCTTTTCTCAAGGAACTCACGGATCTTCAGCTCCAGGTCAGCATTGGCCTTCTCCAGGGAACGGACCTTGGCCAGATAGGAGGCCAGACGGTCATTCAGGTTCTGCATTGTTCCCTTCTCGTTGATGGTAAGGCCTTCAATGCTGAACTCAGCTCCAGCTCCAGCTCCAGCTGCAGCAGCAGCAGAGGAACCAGTGGAGAAGGACCTGGAGATCCGTACTCCAGATCCTCCTGCTCCACCGTACACACTGCCAGATCCCAGACCACCTCCGAGACGCATTGAGGAGGAGGAGATGGACACTGGGCCTCTGCTGCCAGAGGTCTTGACGAAGCTGCTGCTGCGGTTGGAGAAGGTGTTCATGGCTGCTGATGTTCTCTTGGCTGGAGACTGCAGAGTGAGGAGCTTCCAGACTGAGTCGACTCTTATACACCGAGGAGCTGGGAGTTGGTCAGTCAGGTGGAGATGCCAAACATGCCGTAAGGGTGGTGGTGTGTTTCAGTTTCCAGATGGACAGCCAGTCTGGTGACTTCTGTCTCTAGCAGCAGTGCCTTCAGGCTGTGGATCCACCTGAAGGACAAGTCTTACGGAGGCCTGAGGAGCATTTTCTATGTGACTTCCTTCACCCCTTGACACACCCAGTACAGTCCTTCCTCCACTGGACCTGCTGGACTGGAGATGATGACCAGGTGAAGGTGAGTTTTCTTCACAAACTTGTTTTTATGCCTGTGTCACTTCATTCCTAAAGGTGCAAAAAAGATGTTTCTGTGCTATAATATCAAAGATTTGGCTAAAATGGAATAATTTTATTCACATTTTTTAATTTTACTGAGTTTAATAAACCATATAGTTGAACATCTGTTTTCAAACTTTGATGCTGAAAGGAAGTTCATGAAAACAAGAAGTTTGAATCTGTTGATTCCGCATAGGAATCAATATAAATGATCTCTTTTTATTCCTGGACTCTGGATGTTTAGATCTGCCACCAAAATATAAACACGACCAAATAAAGCACCCCTTATATGTAGCCTTTCCACTTTCACTGGCTTCATTAAACTCCAGTGTGAAATATGGAATAGAGAAGAGAAAAAACGCATAACACATGAAATACTGGAAAGAACGAATTAGCAACAGTTTTAATGGTTTTATCTTAGGAACAACTGATATCTCAGACCTGACACGTTCAGTCAGTCAGTGATTGTTTAACCTGCTACAGCTTCTCCAACTGTAATGGAACTGTTGCACCTCTGCAGGTGTTCCACTCATCCTTTGTCGTTTGAGATACTGTAGTACAGTGATTTTCAACCTTTTTTAAGTCGCGGCACATTTTTTACGTTTACAAAATCCTGAGGCACACCACCAACCAAAATTACATTTTAACACAGTATTTATAATAAATATAGTTAATAATATAATTTTAAAATTCATTTACACTCAATGTGAAACCTTGGCCTGTTTCTATGAGCACAAATTGTATATCCTGGCAGAAATGGAAAAAAGACACATGAAGCTCTTTCTCAACAACAGCTCTTCCTCTCAGTCTCTCTCTGTTTTTAGCTTTTATCCCAGTCAAGCTTGAGAAGCTCAGCTCACATTGATATGTGGTTGAAAGCTTTTACCAACACTCCAATATTAACAATTTGATTGAACAATTGTAAATATATTACCACCTCAACACATACATTGCTTTCCTCATTTTTTTTAAATTTGTCTTATACGTCTTTAAAGCTTTTTAATTACTTACAGAAATTTTAATTACAGAATTTTGTCCAGGGCCCTGTTCCCTTCTCAAAAACGTATACTTGCTGTTACAGTCACTGTCGCGTGCAGCGCGGTCACGTAGCGTCCATCAATGGTTAATTAGGCGATATTAGATGATTTCCCACGGTACACCTGACGATATCTCACGGCACACTAGTGTACCGCGGCACACTGGTTGAAAATCACTGCTGTAGTATGTAAACATTTGTGCACATTTTCACTGGATATCTGCCACAAGAGGTCAGCATTTGCAATCAGTCGTTTTTCTTGTTCTTTTACAGAAACGTTTTTGCTTTTTTCTACAGTTTTATGATGTTTCTTTAACTATAAATGCTTTTATTTTGTTGATCTTTGTACATCCAGAAATATTTCTGTTCACTTGGACTTGTTTTTTGTTAGTCAGGTCTTGTTACACATCTTTGTATCAAACGTGGTGAGAACATAAGAAGACACTTGAAGCTAAGGTTGAAATAAAATCATTTTTATTTCCAATAAAGACAGACTTTAATTTATTTGTATAAATCTTTCGTCTTCTTTTTCCTCCTTGTCTTCTGGACTATTAACTCTGGGCGTTGATCACATTTCCAAATTCGTCCACCTCTTGGACAATGGTGACTACCTTGGTGGTCACGGTGGTGGTCCTTGTTCTAGAGGAAAAATACAAAGAACACAGGAACCAACATCAGGCAAGAATGCAGGATCTTATCAATCGTCACATCTTTTACAGTGACTAGGAATTCTGCATCACTAACTAACGCTCACTTGTCAGTCTCTCCGTCCAACAGTCTCCTGTATTCAGCAATCTCCAGTTCCAGTCTGGTCTTGATGTCCAGCAGCATCAGGTACTCCTGCCTCTGGTGCTCCAGGTCAGCCCTCAGCTGAGCCAGCTGGTCCTCCAGAGAGCTCACCTGTCCCTGGTACCCTGCCAGGATGTTGTTGTAGCGGATCTTGGTCTCAGCCAGAGATCCTTCCAGAACACTTTTCTGTGGGACGAAGAAAAAGGACAGAAGTCGTCAGAAGAGCTCATACTCATCAGTGATGACTTCAACAAGGTAAAGGTACATTGTGCTTACCTTGCTGATCTCACTCTGCAGTTGGATCTCCAGACTCTGTAGAGTCCTTGTGAGCTCAGTGACCTCAGACCTTGATACCTCAAGGGTCTCAGTGTGTGAGATAGATGTGTATAAGAGACAGAAACTACACACATCAGTCCTGCTGCCCCAGAGGAAACTTCACTCTGCTCAAATTACCTCGTAGATAGAAAACCCAACAGTTAGAAACATGGCCCCTTGGCTGTCTCTTATACACATCTAGAGCCACGTTCTCATAATGCTCTCTGATAGAAGCCATGACGGCTGACAGGTCCTCCTGAGGGGCAGCGTCCACCTCTACGTTCACCTGTCCTCCCACTCTGGCGCGCAGAGCCAGGAGATCCTGCAGAAAAATTCAAAAAATTACAAATTTTCACTCTGAGGTGGAATGACAGGGTCAGATATACAGTCACTCTGAAAACTAAATCATTCAGCCATTTACACCAGTGATTGGTTCCTGCTCTGGTTCCTCACCTCTTCATGGTTCCTCTTCATCATCAGCAGCTCCTCCTTCAGACCCTCCAGACGCATTTCCAACTCACTGCGAGCAAGTGTCAAGTCGTCCAGGACCCTCCTGAGGTTGGCGATGTCAGCCTCCACAGACAGTCTCATGGCCAGCTCATTCTCATATCTTAGAAAGATGAAATCAACATTGAATTTCTGCTCAAATACCAAAAGCTGAAATCTCCATGTTACCATCCTTCCTTACTTGACTTTGAAGTCATCAATGGCCAGCTGGGAGTTGTCGATGGAGAGGACGACAAAAGCATTTTGACGAGCAGCGTCACAGATCTGAAGGATGAGAAAGTGGTTCTCAGAAAGAAGACAGAAAAGTCTTGATCTAATAGAAATGTGTTGACTATAAGATGAAATAATCCACCTTTAAAGTTTACTAATGTTTTTGTTGTTAAAAAAGTAAAAACTATTTTTTCTTCCTTCTGCCCCTGTCTCTTATACACATCTTAATGATNNNGAGTGTGGTCGTGCACCTCGATCGTGGTCCTTTTCTCAAGGAACTCACGGATCTTCAGCTCCAGGTCAGCATTGGCCTTCTCCAGGGAACGGACCTTGGCCAGATAGGAGGCCAGACGGTCATTCAGGTTCTGCATTGTTCCCTTCTCGTTGATGGTAAGGCCTTCAATGCTGAGCTCAGCTCCAGCTCCAGCTGCAGCAGCAGCAGAGGAACCAGTGGAGAAGGACCTGGAGATCCGTACTCCAGATCCTCCTGCTCCACCGTACACACTGCCAGATCCCAGACCACCTCCGAGACGCATTGAGGAGGAGGAGATGGACACTGGGCCTCTGCTGCCAGAGGTCTTGACGAAGCTGCTGCTGCGGTTGGAGAAGGTGTTCATGGCTGCTGATGTTCTCTTGGCTGGAGACTGCAGAGTGAGGAGCTTCCAGACTGAGTCGACTCTTATACACCGTGGAGCTGGGAGTTGGTCAGTCAGGTGGAGATGCCAAACATGCCGCAGGGGTGGTAGTGTTTTTTGGTGTCCAGATGGACATCCAGTCTGGTGACTTCTGTTCCCTTCAGCAGTGCCTTCAGGCTGTGGATCCACCTGAAGGACAAGTCTTTGGAGGCCTGAGGAACATTCTCTGTCTCACTCCATACACCCCCTGACATGCTCTGCTAACACCCTCCTCCTCTGGACCTGCTGGACTGGAGTTGATGTGGAGGTGGAGGTGAGTCGTCTCCACAAACTTGTTGCTACACCTGAGTACACTTCATTCCTAAAGGAGGAAATAAAATATGTTTCTCAGGTTTTTGATCAAATGTTTGGCTAAAATGCAATATTTTTTATCCAATGCTTAGTTACCAGTATACTTAATCAATAGTTTTTTTGACTATTATAATTTATTTGTTTTTAACCAATGATTAGTTCACTTTAAGTTAATTTATTCAGTGTTTGTCTTGGCTAATGGATCTGTTATTTTCCAAAGATTATCTAAGTTCTGCACTAGGTCTTTATTTATTAGCTTTCCTTTTCTCTTAAATATCCTACTGCCCTTTACATCATTATAATTAGATTTACTAACTATTAGTTATTATTTCATCAAACAAGTATTCAACTTTTAGTTAGTTTAATCAACGTGTACTGCTGTCAACTAATATATCACATACCTTGAAAATACTAAAGTTGGATAGCCTTCAAAAATATATATATATTTTTCAGCAATTTTGCATTTTACTTGCAAATAGTATAGTTGCTATATCTTATTTTACTCCGCGTAACCATGTTTGGCTGACCTTTAATTGAGCGTAAGACATAATATTGTCTTTTGACGGATTAAATATTTGTTAAGTGATGTGGAAAAACCTGAACGACCGGTTCACTCGCACACACACTCTGTTGTTGACACAGCTAAATAAACCGAGAGTGGAAAGTTAAAGAGACGAGGACAATAAAGAGGATTTAAATGAAGACCTCAGAGTTTATTCAGTTGCGGATACTGGCTTACAGGAAGTAGACACTGGAAATGATGTTCTCTTCACTTTATGGAAGAGTATCTCAAAGCCAGTTGGTGTTGCCATGCATTGGAGTCAAGTGTTTAAACGCTGCACTCTCTCAAACCAAAGCATCTAGATGAGATACCATCTTTATTGGATCTTAGTTTATGTAAGAGTTCAAAGTAATCTGTAACTGTAACACCTTTCATAAAACTGGTCGGTGCACGGAATACAACTGCATGGCTTTTACAGTGAGGGCAACTGTTTTGGTTTCTCCAGTCAGTGTCCTTTTACGTTTATGTTTATATATTTAAATATACACACAGTAGATGTACAGTATATAGTCAAAGAAGTAGACTAGGGTCCAACTGCTTTGTCCCGACCCCCAGAAGTTCTTGTGGGCTCACCACCCATGGGAAGGCTGACAATATGGTGTATATAAATATATATATATATATATGTATACATATCGTTAACTTAATAGGCAATTATGCTATGAGGCTAACAATATATATATACACACAATATATGTATGTATTTTATTTTTATCACGTTGACATTTTGCTTTTGATAAAGAAAATTATTAATTTCTCTGACTATGACATGTTGTTGCCAAATCACATTGCACCATATTGTTGTTGTTATGATAAAAATGTAGTTTATTTATCCCAGGGATGACCACACCTTTTTTGTCTTCTTAGCTACTTGTCAAATGACCAAGCTGAAGTGATCTACCTAGATTGAAAACTCTAAATATACTAATCTATATAAACTGGATATCTTACTCTCTACATTGACATATGTTATATTATCTGACTCAACACCTCCATGATTCTCACTTTAGCCCATCTTGAAATAGAATTACATCTCTAGTTTTTATCAATATTATTATTTTAATTTATTGCTCAGGATCTAGCATCACCCCCTTGGAGATCTACTGATAGATCCTGATCTACCAATTGGGTCCTGATTTAACCCATCCATTCATTCTTTGTCGTGTGGAGAACTTTTCAACTCCACAAGAGAAGTTGTTGACTGTGGAGTGATGCACCAATTCTATTGATGTTAAGGTTTGACTTTTAATTTCTTATTTCATCATCTAAGAAAAACACTCTGAGACAGTGGCTTCACTTCAACAGAAATGCTTTATTTGTTTACTTTGGACAGTGTTGCAGCAAACGCTCATTCACAGTCATTAGTTGATGACCTCTTTACCATCCACAATCTCCTTGGTGATGATGACCACTTTGCGACTGGTCTGGGCGGTAGAGCTGTGGGGGAGAATCACAGGGATTAATGTTGGGTACACTTTACTTTATATTTGTGATTTTCAAATTATAGCAGATTTTCTGCTCACCTGACTGCCTCTCCGTCCAACAGTCTCCTGTACTCAGCAATCTCCAGTTCCAGTCTGGTCTTGATGTCCAGCAGCATCAGGTACTCCTGCCTCTGGTGCTCCAGGTCAGCCCTCAGCTGAGCCAGCTGGTCCTCCAGAGAGCTCACCTGTCTCTGGTACCCTGCCAGGATGTTGTTGTAGCGGATCTTGGTCTCAGCCAGAGATCCTTCCAGAACACTTTTCTGTGGGACGAAGAAAAAGGGCAGAAGTCGTCAGAAGAGCTCAGACTCATCAGTGATGACGTCAACAAGGACAAGGTACATTGTGCTTACCTTGCTGATCTCACTCTGCAGTTGGATCTCCAGACTCTGTAGAGTCCTTGTGAGCTCAGTGACCTCAGACCTTGATACTTCAAGGGTCTCAGTTTTGGCTGCCATGTCTTTGTTCAAGTCAGCTATCTGTGGAATGGGAAAAACAAATCTTTATTACTATTAATTACAGTCTACAAATGTAAAACATTTTTGTTTCCATGTGCTCATATACATATCTTCTCACCTTGGCCTGGAACCAGGTGTCGAGATCTTTGCGGTTCTTGAGAGCCACGTTCTCATAATGCTCTCTGATAGAAGCCATGACGGCTGACAGGTCCTCCTGAGGGGCAGCGTCCACCTCTACGTTCACCTGTCCTCCCACTCTGGCGCGCAGAGCCAGGAGATCCTGCAGAAAATGATGGAAGAAAAATCTAAACAATTCTTTTTTTTTCTCAAAAATATGGACATTATTTTCTCTCTTAGGAGACTGATGACTGGTATCCTGAGAAAACTACAATTATTAATTCTGATGGTGCAGTGACTATGCACCACTGTTCAATTTATACACCAGACTTAGGAATTAGTTAGAATCTATGGTGCCATCAAATTTAAAGCTGGTCTGCTATTTGTTAAGCTCAAGTTAACAACGTTGGTATAAAACTATGGGTACAAAGATACGCCAGTGATTGGTTCCTGCTCTGGTTCCTCACCTCTTCATGGTTCCTCTTCATCATCAGCAGCTCCTCCTTCAGACCCTCCAGACGCATTTCCAACTCACTGCGAGCAAGTGTCAAGTCGTCCAGGACCCTCCTGAGGTTGGCGATGTCAGCCTCCACAGACAGTCTCATGGCCAGCTCATTCTCATATCTGAGAAAGATGAAATCAACATTGAATTTCTGCTCAAATACCAAAAGCTGAAATCTCCATGTTACCATCCTTCCTTACTTGACTTTGAAGTCATCAATGGCCAGCTGGGAGTTGTCGATGGAGAGGACGACAGAAGCATTTTGACGAGCAGCGTCACAGATCTGAAGGGTGAGAAAGTGGTTTTCAGAAAGAAGAAAGAAAAGTCTTGATCTAATAGAAATGTGTTGACTATAAGATGAAATAATCCACCTTTAAAGTTTACTAATGTTTTTGTTGTTCAAAAAGTAAAAACTATTTTTTCTTCCTTCTGCCCCTAGTTCTCCTCCCCAGGTCTCCTTTCTTGACCCTCTTGTCTTTCTTACCTTGTCCTCCAGGCTTTTGATCTCCACCAGGAAGCGAGTGTGGTCGTGCACCTCGATCATGGTCCTTTTCTCAAGGAACTCACGGATCTTCAGCTCCAGGTCAGCATTGGCCTTCTCCAGGGAACGGACCTTGGCCAGATAGGAGGCCAGACGGTCATTCAGGTTCTGCATTGTTCCCTTCTCGTTGATGGTAAGGCCTTCAAGGCTGAACTCAGCTCCAGCTCCAGCTCCAGCTGCAGCAGCAGCAGAGGAACCAGTGGAGAAGGACCTGGAGATCCGTACTCCAGATCCTCCTGCTCCACCGTACACACTGCCAGATCCCAGACCACCTCCGAGACGCATTGAGGAGGAGGAGATGGACACTGGGCCTCTGCTGCCAGAGGTCTTGACGAAGCTGCTGCTGCGGTTGGAGAAGGTGTTCATGGCTGCTGATGTTCTCTTGGCTGGAGACTGCAGAGTGAGGAGCTTCCAGACTGTGTCGACTCTTATACACTGAGGAGCTGGGAGGTGGTCAGTCAGGTGGAGATGCCAAACATGCCGCAAGGGTGGTGGTGTGTTGCTGGGTGTTTAGAGATATCTGGTCAAGTTGCTTCTGTCTCTAGCAGCAGTGCCTTCAGGCCGTGGCTCCACCTGAAGGACAAGTCTTACGGGGGCCTGAGGAGCATTCTCCATGACACACCCTGACAAGGAACCCCTCCCTCTACCTGCTGGACTGGAGATGATGTCCAGGTGGAGGTGAGTTTTCCTCACAAACTGGTTTGCTAATCTGTATATGTCAACCATGCACTCTAAAGACTCAGTGAGTTCAGTCATCGTAGTCTGGTGGCGAAAGTGATTACAGTTTAGGACAAGTCCATTACTAACATTATGTAAAATTACCTTTACCAATTGGACAGTTCCATAGGTGAAGTGTGGCAACTGTTTTCACGCAGACTGAACAGGGAAATTTGCATGGAACACCAACCTTTTTGTAACATAGAGCTCCTTCAAGAACACTCTGTAATACGAAGAGCGTTTTAAAGAACAATGCAGCAATAAAAGGTTCTAGTTCTGGTTCTCAACTAGTCTCACTCTAGGACCCACATTTTCCTGTGGTCATTAAGTCACAACCCACTCTCACAGAATTCAAACCAAGCAAATTAATTAAATTTAAAAAAAAATTGAAAAATCACTTTTTTAACATACTCAGTTTATTCAGCAGAGTGTGACTTTCAAAATAAGATATTTTCTAAAATAAAACACATGCTCAACAGCTGATTCACATTATTTTGATTTTTGACCAGCTGTTCAAGACCCATTCAGAACAGGTCCGCGATCCACTTTTGTGTCAGGACCCACCAGTTGGGAAACACTGTTCTATAATATACAACAGTGACCACTCTTTATACTGTCATATTCACACCCGTTAGATCATCACTGTAAGTGTAATATATTAAAATAACACAATTTACCCTCCTGACTGCAATGTTTTTGGTTTTTAGAACAAACCCACACCAGGTTGGGAGCCTGAAAAATAATAGTGTAATATATTTATTTGATGTGTAACTAAATGTTTTACATCTGTGTGGCTTGAATGTAGTAACATAAGCCAGAAAGTACTGTGTCGCACTGATGGGGGGAGAGAAAGAGGGGACAATGGGTTAAACACCTCAGAGTAACTTAACCTGCTCAACAGGCTTTTTTGTTGGAAATGTTTCAAATGAAAGTAAATTGCGAGGAGAGCGTTTGCAACAGGTTTTGACGGAATTTTTGAAAAATAACTAAGAATCTTCATTGACAAAGTATTTCACAAAGTTTCTTTTTTTTGCCCGTTGCATAAATGAAACAGAATAGATCAATAGAAAAATAACCTTTTTGTTCCCATGCACACTCATATTTTTCACAACCATAGGTTTTTCAGTCAGAACCAGACAAATATATATGTATATATACACATACAAACACGCCCACTAGAGGTTATGTGGTTGGGGGCGGTGTGACAACCGGGCCCTGCATGAACAACAAACAGGAGGTAGATTTATGTCTTTCACATTCTTATATATTATATTAAATAACACTAATTTATACTGAACCAGCTGGAAGGTTAATAACTTGTGTGTTGAGATCATAACTGTTGTTTTAGTTGTTGGTTGTCTCTCATCAGCTCTTCATTGTCCTCAATACACACACACGCGTCACCTTTGCTTGTGTGCAGTAAAAACCAGTTCTCACTTTGTTTGTTTTTACTACATACCAACTTCTGCTGGATTATTTATTGGAGCAAGTCCATATTAATAAGTTGCCTGAGTCAGATGTAATATGTCAGCAGCATTCATACGATGCCATCGTCTTTGGTTTTCCTGGAAGATCCAGTCATTAAACACAGGGCGGGGTATATTGTTGATGTTAAAAGTATTTTAATTATTGTTTTTATAATAACAAAATATGTGCAAGGAAATTATTGTGTCATTTATAATTCTAAATTATTAAAGGCTGAGTTTAATGTTCCACACTCCGATATTTGCAAAATAATAATTCACTTTATATTCTTTATTAAAAAGTACTTAGATCAGTGGAGACAGATTAAGGGTTTGCTCTCAGTTGTGTAACTTTTTGCCAGATTTCATGTGTTTTTTGTTTTTTGAACCTTTGTTTATTAAACCCACCCATCAATCATCAGCTGTTTATTTAACCCTTCAACCATCTGCTTCTTGTACAGGAAGTGGATGGAAGGGTGTTGTTGGAGACAACTACAACTGTCGACAGGCGTGTCTCGTGGAGATATTCATGGGAACAACTTATAATCTCCATAGAGAAAGATCTTCACTGTGGAGTGAACTTGTGAAAGCATTTTCAGATTTTAAGAAGATTTTTATTTCATTATCTACAAAAAAGCTCCCAGACACGGTGTTCTCCCTTCATCAGAAATGCTTTATTTCTCTCTCTTTGGACAATGATTGGTTCACTGTCTTCAGTTGGTGACCTCCTGACCATCGACGGTCTCCTTGGTGATGATGACCACTCTGCTTTTGGTGCTGGTGGCAGAGCTGTGGGGGGTAAATCGCAGGGATTAACCATGGGTTCGCAACACCTTGTGTCTGTGATTTTTAACAGATAATAGATTTTCTGCTTACGTGTCGATCTCTCCATCCAGAAGCCTCCTGTACTCGGCAATCTCCCCCTCCAACCTGGTCTTGATGTCCAGCAACATGCGGTACTCCTGTCCCTGGTGTTCCAGGTCAGCTCTCAGCTGGGATAGCTGCTCCTCCAGAGCAGTCACCTGTCTTTGGTACCCTGCCAACATGGCGGAGTATCTGCTGTTGGTTTCGGCGAGGGTTCCTTCCAGAGATGCTTTCTGAAGAAGACAAAGGTGATCAGTGCTGCATGTTCTGGCTTATAACAATTTGAAACAGTATCTTCGTCAAACCCACCATGCTGAGCTGCGACTGCAATTCGATCTCCAGACTCTGTAGTGTACGCTTGACTTCTGTGACCTCTGATCGTGATGTCTGTAGTGTCTCTGTGCTGATGGCGACCTCCTTGTTCAGTTCTTCACTCTGGTGAGGAATTAAGTGTCACGAACAAATTAAATATCTAAAACCAGAAATAGTAAAAAAAAAAAACTACAGGTTTTCCTGAATATGATGGCATTGTTCTTTGTGTCTTCTTACCTTGCTCTGGAACCAGTTCTCTAATTCTCTGCAGTTCTTGGCAGCCACGTTCTCGTAGTGCTCCCTGATGGAGGACATGATGACAGACAGGTCCTGCTGAGGAGCAGCATCGACCTCCACGTTCACCTGACCTCCCATGCTGGTGCGCATGGACAGCAGATCCTGCAGAAGAAGAACGGAGTTGGTGAGTCACCATTGGCTGTGCAGATGTTGGGTTCTTTATGTATTGGTGCCACACCCACCTCCTCGTGGTTCTTCTTCAGTGAGATAATTTCCTCCCTCAGGGCCTCAATCTGCATCTCCAGGTCGGTTCTTGACAGTGTCAGCTCATCCAGGAGTCTTCGCAGCCCAGCTGTGTCGGCCTCCACGCTCTGACGCATGGCCAGCTCGTTCTCGTACCTGCAGCAGCGGGTTACATCTTTAGCCCGTTGGCAATCATTTACCCTGCATAAAGCTAAATAAACTCTTATTTCCTGTCAGCCCAGGGACACATGATCAAGGCTGACGATGATTCTTGATGTTCTGGTCTGTTCAGCTATGGAACCTGACTCCACCCTTAGGCTGTCATTGGTGTAAACTTACTTGACTTTGAAGTCGTCAGCAGCCAGTTTGGCGTTGTCCACGGCGAGGTACAGGCCTCCGTTGACACTTGTGGCGTCCAGGATCTGAGTAAGAGAGTCAGAGGTCTGTCATGGGCGAAGAGTCACCTTGAGGATGAAAGAAAGAAGTTTCTCTCACCTTGTTTTGCAGATCACTGATGGTCAAGGTGAAGGCAGAGTAGTCGTGGCCCTCAGGCTTGGTCTTCTTCTCCAGGAACTCACGAATCTTCAGTTCCAGCTCGGCGTTGGCTGCCTCCAGCTTGCGGACCTTCTCCAGGTAGACAGCCAGACGGTCGTTCAGGTTCCTCATGGCCTGCTGCTTGTTGTCGGAGATGTCCACAGCATCAGCCAAGTCGAAGCCAGCACCAGCTCCAGCTCCAGCTGAGCTGTAGTTTCTGGAGGCGCTGGAGCTGGAGATCCGAACTCCTTGCCCTCCGGCACCGCCATAGACACTGGGGGCCCGATTGTAGCCCAGGCGGCTTCCTCCACTGGAGTATGAGACGGTGCGATTGAAGCTTGCCATGTTGGTCAAGGTGGAGAGGAGGTGCAGAGGAGGGAGGTCGTCACTGCTCTATGTGGAGAGCTGAGAATGCAATGGAGAGTGGTTTTCCTGTCCCTTTATGCTTCCTGTGTGTGGAGGAGGGGTCAGAAACCTCCCTCTCTCCCACACCCTCTCCTCCCCTAACTCCCCCTCACCTTCACTCAAGTAACAGGCCACCAAACCAGCACAGCAGCCACGACGACAGTGCAGAGGAATGTTGATGTGGTGGGTTACACAACCAGGAGGAACAGCTGCCGTCTGTTCTCCTATGGTTCCATACATGTCTTGTAGAGCAACTCTTGATTTACAGATGTGTCCTACATGTTTTATACGTGTTCGGCAGAGAGAACTTGTGTTCCGTGTTTCAGAAGAACGGTAATGTTCTTCAGACATAACCCACTTGTCGCAGATGCTACCTGTAAAAGCTAATTTAGAAATGAATCTTCTTTGGAATGGTCTTTACTGATATTTATACAATATTAAACAGAGAAAAAGAAGAAATAAAAGTCAGGTTGAACGCATTGTGGATGAATAAATACGTCTGAGAACATGACCACCAGAGAACGAAGAAAAATAAAAGAACAGAACAAAAAGGAACGGGTGAAACAGAACAGAGTTAAGTGGATGAACAAATACGTCTGAGGACGTGACCATCAGGGAACAAAGATAAATAAATGAACAGAACAGAACGGAGGTGAAGGTGAAACAGAACAGAATGAAGGGAGAACCTGCTGGGCCGACGTACGGGCACAAACAGACGTGGCAGGTCTCCAACTTACAGACATGAGCCAACAAAGACAGGATGACGAAGCGACCCAGAAATGTTTCCTCACTTCAGACGATGCCTCTGTTTTTATCAAGTGCCAGTATTTGCTGAAGATGCCTGGAGGCTTCCGTGGAGACCTCATCTCTCTTGCTGGGAATGTGCAGCTGCAGTTGCCTAACCATTCATGTTTCTGAAAGATTGGTTGGTGATTTGATGGCTTGCTTGAAATGTTGATAATTTATTGTTTTTTTAATAGAAATTACTCTGAGAATTTTACCAAAATAGGCTGCATATCATGGAAACGGAGAAACAATAATTTGAGTGAGATACTTGGCAGGAATCTCTAATGTCAGTCTGTTAAAGTGAGATCAAAGTGTAGCAAATCAGTTAAACTAGTTATCTTCAATGGGGCCACATGGGTTAAACATTGACTATAAATGATCTGGATTTGCTTAAAGAGTTAAAAGTAAGTTCAGCCCCAGGCAACAGTGACATCTGACTCTGTCAACGACAGGAATGTAGAACAAGCTGTAACAATGACATTCATTGGTTTGTTAAGAGAGAAAAGAGACGAGAATGGAGACACTGAACTCTGGACACTGGGTGGGACTGGATCAGTGCAGACAAGTCCTTGTTGAGAAGAGAATTGTGTTTTCATTCATTGATATTGACTTCACCAAATTCTTTGGTGAAGTCGTGTTTTTTCAAGTCTCAAGTGACTGGGGATTCTTTCAGTCACTACACAGAATCTTGAACCTGTCTGGACTTGCTGTAGGTGATGAAACTGAAAACCTGTCTTTTGGCCCCGCCCCTTGGTATTTGCCCTACAGCGCGGGCAGAAACTTACAAACTACTCCATTTGTGCCTCCAAACATTGTACAGTTTTGTAAACGAGAATTCTCAACTTTCCCTCAAACTCACAAAAGAATTTTGACACTTTCTCTGTTTGACCTCCTACAATCATTAGAGTAAAAAACAACTCCTCAGGTATTATTTTTTACCTTGTCGCAATAGTTGTACATAGTTATTGAATCTTTTCCCTAAATGATATGTTCAGTTAAATGGTGTGATAATCTTTCAATTCTGACTGTATTAATGACCCTCACATTAATCTACTGCACTTTAGTCTGTTTTAATTCTGAATTCTGAATTCTGTTTCGAAACATTATGGCAGTCTAAAATTTCTTCAAAAAAATCTTAATTTATTGATTACATTTTTTGTTATTGTATAAATAAGTAATGCATATACATATATGTATATGTAGGTAATGCAATCTTTTATTATTATTAGTAGTAGTAGTAGTAGAATATGTAGGTCGCATTCTTATTGTCATGCACTTCCGTCTGTGATCTAACTCGATGGAACAGCGGCCCCCTGTGGAAGCCGTCGGAGAAACGTCAAACTTTACAAATCAAGACCACATCCACAGTCGCGATTTTTTTTATATATCTGCACGCATTTATTTATGCTTTTGGTTTCAGTGAGCGAACGGTGCTGGCGCCCTCTGCTGCTACTGCTCAAGCACTGGAGACAGTTTCTTTGGAGCTCACCACTCTTCCGTCCACTATCTCCTCCACCACAGTGATGACCTTCTGCCTGGTAGTGGTGGTAGAGGTGCTGTTGGATAAAGAGGGGGCGTTAGTGATTAATAGATTTCAGATGCAAAGGTTTATTAGTAGTCGGTAATTTTCAACATTTTCAATTTTTGGTGAACAATGGCAAAAGTTACCTGGCACTGGCTGATTTTGCTCCCCCTGCTCCCCCTGCTCCTCCTGCTCCTCCTGCACCTGCTCCTCCGCCAGCGCCTATCCGTCCACCTCCTGCACCTCCTGCACCTCCTGCTCCTCCAACGCCCTCTCCATCCAGCAACCTCCGGTACTCAGCAATCTCCATCTCCAGCCGCGTCTTGATGTCCAGCAGCATCTGGTACTCCTGTGACTGCCGCTCCATGTCGGCATTCAAGCCCATGAGCTGTTCCTCCATCATGGTCACCTGTTTCTGGTACCCTGCCAACTGCATGGAGTAACGGTTCTGTGTTTCGTCCAGGGTTCCCTCCAGGCCGGCCTTCTGCAGGGACACAAAGAGACACAGGGGGGCGCTTTAGTTTCGGTAGGAGCCTCCAAACAGCGTTGTTGAGCTTAGGAGGCTAGGTTCTTACCATGCTCTGCTGTGACTGCAGCTCGATCTCTAGACTTTGCAGCAAGCGCTTGAGGTCCGTAACCTCACTCTTGGACGTCTGTATGGTCTCTGTGCTGGCGGCCATTTCTTTGTTGAGTGACTCGGTCTGTGAAGAGTAACAGAGTCAGAAGTTAGGGCTCAGCCTTAGGGAAGCATCTGACAAAGGACTAGAATGTGGTTACAAAAGTTTTTGTTTAATCCTCTATGGTTTTGTCCAGCAAACATAAAGATAAATAATTAAATTTCTCTTTGCATATCATTGAGTCATTAGACCTTAATGGCAGCTGTGCCCAGTTCCTGCCACCAGGAGGGTGCTGCTGTTTGAGGCAGCAATCAGTTTTGACTATTCTTTTCACCAGGGGGCGCCAGAGTGTTTGTCACTTTATAGGCACCTGCTGTAGGCCAAAATAATTCTAGATATTTTTCATCCATGTGGTTGCCTTATCCTTATCTTTACCTAAATTGATTTCAGCAGCTGAAAATTTTGTGGCTAAGACAACAAACAGATCTCCCTTTTCTTCTCACCTTGCTCTGGAACCAGGCCTCCAGTTCCTTGCGGCTCTTGGCTGCAACATTCTCATAGTATTCCCTGATCTCATCCAAGATCTTGCTCAGGTCTTCCTGGGGAGCTGCGTCCACCTCCACGTTCACCTGACCGCTCATCTGACTGCTGGACGCCAGCAGCTCCTGCAGTTGAACCAGAAGACATTGAGAACCAGCAGAACTGTTCTAAAGATGCACCTGGTGCTTTACCAGAATATGGGACAGTACCAGGAATTAAGATGGTAATTACAGAAAGTTTCAAGGCCCCTGAAGAGGAACTCTGCAGTGTTCTGATTTCCACCCACCTCCTCATGGTTCTTCTTCAGGAAGATCAGCTCTTCCTTCAGGCCCTCAATCTGCATCTCCAGGTCAGACTTGGCCATTGTCATTTCATCCAAGACTCGTCTTAGACCCGCAATGTCAGCCTCCACCGACTGACGCATGGCCAGTTCATTCTCGTACCTGCAGCAGCACAACAGGAACAAAGGTATTTCTTACACGTTTTCACTAACATTTAGTGATAAAGACCTGTGTTAGAACCTCATTCAACCTAATAGTTGACAATGTACAGAAACTCTGTCTCTGGTACCAAACTAGTTGTTATAGTTTGGTTAACTAGTAGTTGCTAACTTTGGTTTATGACTAGCACTTAAGAACCTGAGAAGCTTGACACTCAAACTTACTTCAGCCTGAAGTCGTCTGCGGCCAGTTTGGCGTTGTCGATGGACAGGTAAATGGTGGCGTTGATTTTGGTCGCCTCCTGGATCTAAAACAACAAGTATCCCAAAGAAGATTGGTTGGTCCTGTGTTACATTTTTTGATGAACTCAATGATCACAGTAAAGTCTAATTTTTATGACAAGATATTTGAAGATGTACCTTTCCCTGCAGTTCTGCTATGGTGGCAAAGTAGGCGCTGTAGTCCCTAGAGGATGGTGAGCTCCTCTTCTCCAGGAACTCACGGATCTTCAGTTCTAGCTCGGCGTTGGCTGCCTCCAGCTTGCGGACCTTCTCCAGGTAGACGGCGAGACGGTCATTCAGATTTTGCATGGTTCCCTTCTCGTTGCTGGAGATGTCCATGCTTTCAGCACCGCCTCCTCCTCCGCCGCCAAAGTTGAAGTTGTAGCCTCCACTTCCACCTCCACCTCCTCCACCACCACCGCTGCCGAACATGGACATGGAGGAGCCGCCGGTTGAAACCCGAACGTTACCTGTGCCGCCATACATGGACCTGCTGCTGCTCATGTAGGCTCCCCCTCCTCCTCCGCCACCACTGCTGGACCTGTAACTGTACATGGCTCTGTCTGCTGACCAGGAGGCTGAACGTCTGTCTGCTTTAGCGGCAGTGGAGAAAGTGGTGAGATTACCTGAGCGTCTGATTTTTTTTTATACCGTTAGATGTTTAGAAGGAGGAGAATGAGAAGGAGGAGGAGGAAGAGGATGGAGAGCTGGTGCCAAGCCTGGGAGGAAACCTGTCCTACCATAACCTCTCAGGGTGTGACTGAGAAATGTGGAATACACCCAGTAACTGTCAATCACCGGCATCTTCAAACCTCTGACGAGAAGATGGTATTCCTTCACCTCCACCTGCATCACCTCTCTTCACCTCCTGAACTGAGTTTCCCCATCACTTTTCACAGAACAAGAGAAAATTCTCCCTTCTCTGAAGGCCTACTATTACTGAACCCAGAGCTAAACTAAGAGCTGAGGCAGAGATAATGAAGGTGGATGGTCTGATCTAAGAGGAGGAAGCAGAAACCTCTGTTTCTGTTCTGTTTGGTTCTGGGATTTGATCCGGGTTCTCAGTCATGATTTATTTCCTGTTTCTATTCTCGCACTTTGTTTGTTGGGTTTATGACCCAGGAAAGGGAGACTGGGTCTAAAACTTGTGACCGGACAGGTAGACCAGAGTGACGGCAAAGACTGAAGGACAATGTCTGGTCTGAGAAGCCTCTGTGATGCTCAACGTGTCCGCAGAAGTCTCCCGGTTCCTGGTCCGGGTTCTGCTTTGAGTCAGGTGTCTAACCGGGTGAAGAACATTAAGGTAAATAACTAAATCCAAACTATATGAAAGGTGAGCAGTATCATCATCAGCCGCAGCAGGTACACAGACAGGTTTGAACCACTCCCTTCCAGAGTAAATCATTAAATAACTATTGCTCTCAGTCTTTGAATTAGTTGGATCAGTGTCACATCAACACAACAAAGAGTCTGCTGTCGTCATTTAGTTCTAACTGTGGGAAAGTCCTGCTCACACTCGCCCGCTGTCTGATCTCAGTCCAGGGAACTGTCACGCTGCTGCTGCAGCTGGGGCGGCTGCTCATGCTGATGATGCTGCTGCTGCTGATGATGATGCTGCTGCACCTGCCCCACAGCTCAGACTGAAAATCATTATTATCTCAACAAAGACACACATACACCTCAGAAACACACACCTACCAAAGGTATCTCAGATAAATACTTAGTACTGTATAAGCCCAACTGATAGTAAGCGGTCGTGTAGCGTAACAGATCCTTGTCACCTCAATGGTACTGGGTTTGAGACCCACTTAGCTCCTCCTGTGAAAAAAAAATAGAGTTTTTGATAACACAATAATTTATTAAAACTTAAACTGTGCTCAGTTAACCTAAACCTGACCCAAAGATAAGCTCGTCCTAGCCATGACCTATACCAGACATCGGCAAACTAGGACAATGTCCTTCAGATTTGTTAACCAACCTGCTGAACTTGTCCAAACTAATTGGTTTCTACCGTGATTACCGTATATTGCCGTTCCCTGCATGACCATGCAGAAAAATAGCAAAAAGCATTTGAGCAAAAGTTTTCATCCCCCTTGAACTTTTCCACATTTTGTCGCGTTACGACAACAAATATAAATATTTCATGTGAAGGATCAACACAAAGTGGCATACAATTGTGGAGTATTCAGCTCCCCTCTGGTCTTTTGGAATGGGCTGCGTCCATCTTCCCATCAACTGTGTCCATCCTCCCTGTCCATGCTGAAAAGAACACGGAGCACGATGCTGCCACCACCATGTTTGACAGTGGAGACGGTGTGTTCAAAGTGATGTGCAGCGTTGGTTTTCTGCCATACGTAGCGTTTTGCATTTAGTCAAATAAGTTCTATTTCCGTCTCATTTGACTAGAGCACCCTCTTCCACATGTTTGCATTGTCCCTCCCGTGGCATCTGGCAAACGGCACACAGGACTTTTTATGTTTGTCTTTTATCAACGGCTTTTCTTCTTGCCGCCAGGTGTGTGCCCTTTCCATTTCCGTAGATGGACTGAACAGAGCTCATGTGAGATGTTCAAGGCTTGGGAAATCTTTTTTAAACCCTAACCCTGCTTTAAACTTCTCCACAACTTTATTCTTGACCTGTCTGCTGTGTTCCTTGGACTTCCTAATGTTGTCCTAACTGAGTCCATCACATTATAGTTGATTTGTACTGAGATTGAATAACACTCAAGTGGAGTCATTGGGGCAACATTCGATGATTAGGCAACTTCTGGAGGCAATTTAATGCACTCGGAGAAAAGCGGGCTGAATACTTTTCAGTTTTTTATTTGTAAAAAAAAACAAAAACTTTTGTCATTTTTATTGGTCTTTCACATAAAATTACAAAAAAAACATTTATTTGTGGTTACATTGTGACAAAATGTGGAAAAGTTCAAGGGGAATAAACACTTTTGCAAACCACTGTCATTTATCTTAGTTCACGTGAATACTCCTGACCTACGACCTGTGTCCATTTTTAGGCCTGCAGATGAAATGGTTTACACACATCTGAACATCCATCCATCTTCATCAGCTTATCTGTTAGCAGGTCAGTAGTCTCCACAACCTCTTCATGAACCTTCCTCCAGGTGGTGAGCTCAATATGACGCACCAAGTGCTCAAACAGGGATTAGTTCTTGTGTCAAATTAAACTCTGCATATTTACGGATAAACCAAACCGTACGTAGATCAATTAGAGATAAAGCTATAGTATTTCTAACTCAACTGGTTTTAAAGAGACTAAACCTTAAAGTAACGTAGACTGCATGAAACTTGACTCTAGTTTTAAAGTAAAGGCTTAACTAGTCTATTGAATTAGTCAAACTGGGTTAAGCCCAGCTAATCTCAGTTAGACTTGACTAACCAGGGTGCTCATCATGAAACTATCTCAGTCATTTGTTATCAGACGAATCAGTTGATTAATGATTTCTGTCTGTCATTCATTTTTAATTATACTGTTTTTAATAAACAGACCAGATTTATGTGCCCATCACACACAAACACATTCACACACACACACCCTTCCACTGAATGTAAAACCTCTGCCTGCAGCTGTTCTTACATAACTATGACCTTTGAGCCCCTCCCTTGCCTGATCACGACAGGGTGGGGCGTCCCTCCTCTGCATGTGAGGACAGGTGTGTCTCTAACCTGGGGGGAGCAGGATAAGAGGGTAAAGTCGGTAAGAGCAGGAGTCGCTCCAAAAGAATCAAAGTAAAATCACAGAGAAGTTAAGTAAAAGTTTCTGCAAGAAGGGACAAAATGGACAACTGAGGATTACTGGGTAAATTTGAGACAGACGGACAAGCTCATAGGACAAGAGGGGACAGCAGTGGCAGCTAATCACAAAGACTTTCCAGACAGTGAACCATCACAATATATTTAGCAGACACTTTTATTGAAAGCAACCTACAGTTAGAGGAAAAAGTTACAAGTTACGGTAACTTAAAGTAACAAAAAATAATAATAATAATTAGAACTCTATTAATCCCTAGGGAGTATCCTTCGGGAAATTATGCCTCTGCATTTAACCCATCACCGTAGTGAGCAGTGGGCTGCTGGCCCGGGGAGCAGTGTGGGGGGATCATGCACAGGGCACATCAGCGGTAACTTGGCGGTAGAGGGATTCGAACCCGAGGCCTTGCAAACCCAAGTCTGCTTCCTTAACCATTAGGGCCACAAACTGCCCAAAATACAAATATACGTAAAATAAAGAAAGAAAAAAAAAACAGAAAGACTTTAAATCCTCAAATCTTTAATTTTTCATTAATATTATTATTAAGTCACAGATGGAATAGTTAAGGTCCTGGTGATCCAGGAAACAGTGGTCCAGCTGTGGGTGCAAGGTCCAGGTCCTGAGAAAATAGAACAATTTGTGGAGTGAACTGAAAATGTTTTATTCTTTTGTTGACGGTTCCTGGACTTGGATCACAAAGACTAACGTTTAATTTTTTTTTTTATGTTTTGGCTCCAGTCCCTGTCTTGTCACTAATGAATAAGAACTTATCTGTGTCCCATCAAACCTCAGTACCTAGACTCCTCCTCAGGGTGCAACTCCACACCACCGCCTTAATTCTTTCTCTATTTCACCTGAGGCTGTTTTTCTGCTGCTTGTAAAAACTTTCCTTTTCTTCACCTTTGCTTTCTGTTATCCTCCTCCTCTGTACTCCTCCTTCACATGCTCACAAATTTTTATCAGCTTTGTCCAGACCTGCTACTGTCACTCAAAATGTCCAACATATTCTTTAAAAACCTCTGAGTTAATCCTTACAGTTCTCCTTAAAAACCCAATGCTGATTTTGTCTATTGTTCCACTCAGGCCGCTGTAACTCCAACAGCTGCTGCCCTTGTCTTCTTTTATGTCATACAGACCACAGTGGAGACAGTACTGGAGACATGTATTATAGGATTAGGATTAAATCAGATCAGATATAAGTGAAACCAAATGTCACCTGATTTAGGAAATGAATGAAAAAGGCTGAAAACTTTATTTTGAAAAAAGCATGCACATGCTGGTCCTAGACAAATGTAAAGAAATAAAGACTTAACATAGAGTTTGAACATTGCTTAAAGCAGAATAAAAGCTCAACTTAAACCATAAACAATATAAAATTGAGAACACACACAGAAGAGTTAAATGAGTCTATTAACTTAGAAAGTTCTCCCAAAAGAAAAACAAACGAATGACTCCAAAGCCCCAAAGTTTGTAACAAACTCTGATAAGAAACTAAAAGATTAATTAAAATGAGAAATGAGGAGTCGAGACACTGGCTGTTCTGTCTCCCCCTGTTGGCGATTACACTCATTACTTCTTTAATGTTTAGCGTCAATAACGTTTGACGTACAGTAAAATCACCGACTTGCCATTGTTATTAGTTTGTCACAATTGTAATGAACAAGTACTTATTCTTTCGGCTTGTCCAAGTACCCCGTGTTAAAATCGTTTTTCCACATTTCTTTTTCTTATCGGTGTTTACAATGGGTAAAAACTCTTTCCAGAATGGTTTAATTTTTGTTTTGTTATCGCTTAAATCAGAACCGTTCGTCTTTTTTTAACAACCTTAATACTGAAGTTTTAAAAATCGAGGTTTGTTTTTGTCCGTGAAAGCAGCAAAGAAAAGGAGGAAGCCGCCACACGGAGGCGCATGCGCACAGGTGACAGGTCTCAGGAGCGGCTCCGGCTCATCTCTCTGCTGCTCTCCCGGCTCGTCCTCCTCCGTGCTCGCCGTGCGCGGTGCCGCGGCCTGACGGGGACATCCTCGGACCTGGTGAGACAGTTGACCGGAAGTAGCTGTATTAGCGACTCCCCGCGTCTGACAGAGACAATTCGCTGTCTTGTCCCGAGTAATTCGAGATACCTTGTAGTCGAGGCAGTAGAATAAAATATTCAAACGGGAAATAATGTTTGAATCGCAGGTTTTGAGCATTGACTGTTTGTCTTTGGTGACACGGAGGTGGAATCGAGTGTTTGTGTAAATGATGCCCGGGGTTGGACGATATGGCGCCGGTGAACTCGGTCAAAGACCCGGGGTAGAGCGTTTATAACGTCAGCCTTTAGGACACGGACCATTAACACCAATCAGGGTTTCTCTGACAGATGGACAAATTGTAAATGACATCGGTGGAAATTGATAAAAACCCAGTCCGTGTTTTATTGTAACAACTACAGGTTATTGTTAAAGGTAAATAAATGATGAATATATAGAGAAGAGAAAGGCTCCTGGCATCCAGTCTCTGCAATGCAGCTGTAAACAGCTGTGTGGAATGTTTTTGCGCATGCGCGCATCTTTTATGGATAGTTTTCGAGTACTACAATAGAACTGTAGTACTGGAAATGTTCTATCTACGTTTCTTTCTATTACATACATATACAGTATGTATACGTACATATAAATTGTATCTCATTTACATATGGAACAACTCTTCTCCTTTCAGCTTGGTCCTTTTTCAGGGATGGACAGGATCAGGAATGAGGTCACTAGATGGACATCACAGACAAGAAGGTTTGGAGAAAAAAAATCAGAGAAGACAGAGTGAGATGGTTTGGAGATGTTCAGAGGAGGGACAGTGGATACATTGGAAGAAGAATGATCCTAAGAGACAAAGAGGAGATAGATGGATGCAGTGAGGGAGGACATGGAGGTAGTTGGAGTCAAAGTAAAAGATCGAGAGAAAAGGTGGAGATGGAAAAGGATGATTCACTGTGGAAACCCGTGAAAAGGGTCAAGCTGAAAAAAGAAGGAAGTTGATGTATTTCTTTCTGGAATTCATTTTTGATACTTATTCATTTCTAGACTAAGGTTTTGTTCATCGTCTCACCTCCAGATGGAGCACATGTCCCTGAAACCTGAGGACTGGCTGGGGACAATGGAGGGTGCGAACGAGGAGTGCAGCAGCTGCAGTGGCAGTAGTGAGTCCAGCGGAGGGAGCACGGTGTCCAGCCCGGAGGAGAGTGAAGAAGAGGAGTCAGCCAATCAGCCGGGCACGGCCCTGTCTTCTTCCCTGACTCTCATCAGGACCAATGGTCAGATGTACACATATCCAGATGGCAAGGCTGGCATGGGTCAGTCCCAGAAAATGCACAGCATTAGCAGAGATGCTGCTGATTGAAAAAAAAAATCTGAACACCAGGTGGCCCTAAAGAAGAGTAATAGATTCAAATCCCATCTAAAAGAAATGGTTGCCTTATTATAGGAGGGAACTTTGGCAAATTACTAATTTACACATATTTAAGTATTTTATCATTGATTTGTCTTAATTATTAAGTCCTGTGGATAAATACTCAACCAGTAGGTGTCAGTAATGATACACAATTCAGATCAGCTGGTAATGAGCACAGAAGATGAGAGCACAATGCAAAAGCTCTGTGTTTTGCTTAAGTGAGAACTGGTGTTTTAATGGACAGTGATGAGACCACCCATGATGGATGGATTAGAGACACTAGACACAGGAGACAGAGCTGGAGGTGGAGGGGTTAAAGATGCTGAGATTCTCTTTAGGAGAGACAAGAATGGACAGGATCAGGAATGAGGTGATTAGAGGGACAACACAGACAGGAAGGTCTGCAGACAAGGCTGGAGTAGACAGATTGAGATGGTTTGGACATGTTCAGAGGAGGGACAGTGGATACGTTGGTTGAAGAATTAACCTTGAAGATGAAGATGGAGCTACCAGGTAGGAGACAAAGAGGAGGTTGATGGATGCAGTGGTAGTTGGAGTTAGAGTTGAGGATACAGAGGACAGGGGAGATGGAAACTGTTGACTTGCTGTGGAACGCCTGAAAAATAGGGACAGGCTGAAAGAAAAAATGGATTATGGGATTATGTATGTGAATATATGAAAAGGGCTTAAAATGGTGACTTGGATCTGACTACAGCTCGGGGGGGGTTCGGAGAGGCAATGCAGTGTTTGGTGTTCAACGCTGACACCATGTGGTACTGGAGAAAACTGTCTCAAAGCTCTTTGGTGTGTGTTTCCTCCACAGCCACCTGTGAGATGTGTGGTATAGTGGGCGTCAGAGACGCCTTCTACAGTAAAACCAAACGTTTCTGCAGCGTCTCATGTTCCAGAAGTTTCTCCTCCAACTCCAAGAAGGCCAGTATCCTGGCTCGGCTGCAGGTACAATCACACACTCTCTGCTAACAAAACCACCAAAGCTGCATTTTTGTAGATTAACTTTAGTTACAAACCTGACCACAAGAGGCAGTGTTGAGCTAAGAGCGCATATTTGTTTTAGGGCTAAAGTTACTGATTTCCTTTATGTGCAACTGCTGTGCCACAGGGTAAACCTCCCACTAAAAAGACAAAGGTGCCAACGACCAAAGGACATCACCAGAACCACCAGCAGGGCGCCGCCAAAAAGAGCAGTAAGTATATCTGCCAGATTTTTTGGATCCCTGTAGAACCTCCTTGTTCCGACAGTGCTTGGGAATCTGAGCTCCTGGTTCTCTGTACTGTTCTTTGGTCCTAAACCCCTAGTACTCTCCCTTAGTTTCTGGTGTTGTCCTTGGTTTCTGGTGTTGGTCCTAATTCTGCGTTTTTCTTTCATAATCCTACTTTAATGTTGGCATGATGATCATGATCCTTAATTTCCCGACAAAATCTCCAGTGGGATTAATAAAGTTCTATCTAATCTAATCTAATCTCTAATCATGATCAGATGATGACATATGTTCCTGCAGACGTCTTTGACTGGGGCCGCTATCTTGGAAAGGGAGATTTTATCGGAGCGCCGGTGAGCTGCTTCAAACATGTGAGTGACGCAGATGTTCACTGGAATTATTTTTTACCAACGATTACACATTTTTGCAAGTGTTACACTGAAGTAACAAGTCCCTTAACTAGTGATTAGTGAAGTGAGGTCACTAACAAATGCTTTTCCAGTCTGGACTGCAGCTAACAGTCCTAAACCAGGCAGATCTTTGTAGATTCTCCTTCTTGCAGGTCTGTAGGTGGAGATGAACAGAGTTCTCACGGGTTCTCCACTGGTCTCTGACTCGTTCTTGTTCAGATGCCGATGCGAAAACTGTGGAAGGACATCAGTGAAGGTGTCAGAGTGGAAGTCCTCAACACGGACAGCGGTCTGAACATGAAGGTCTACTGGATTGCTGCTGTGGTTAAACTGGCTGGTAAGAACAGTACACACTAACATAAGCATTGTGAGTGTTACTGCCCCCTGCTGCTAAAAACACTCAAGACACTAATTTGGCTTTTAGCATCACAGACCAAAGCCCAGAAAAATCTGTGTTTTTTACTCATGGAGACTCTGGAGGTCCAATGATGTGGTCAGTTGTTCTACCTGCGATAAATCTCCAAATTTTGTCCAAACACTTAATTCCCAATGTCGTCCAATACCGGTGTTTGCAGCCGTTTGCCCCCAAAACTGAGGTAAAACATCTCAGGTCTCCGTGTTCATCTCCAGCAAATTAGGCAAAAGTCTGACATCGTGTTGTATTTTTGAGGACAACGATCTGATATTGTCGTCCACCTGATGTAGTCAGATGTGGTTCATCAACATCTACACTGAGTTCATGAAGTTAAGTTGCTGACATTTCTACAACAGATCACGTTAGACTTTCTTGAAATCGCAGGTTTTAAGGCTCTGCTCAGGTACGAAGGCTTCGACGGCGACTCCAGCAGAGACTTCTGGTTGAACCTGTGTGTATCAGACATCCACCCTGTGGGTTGGTGCGCTGCTGGAGGACAACCACTGGTCCCTCCTCAATGTACGTAGGACCCTGTCCCTCTTGATAGCTGTCACTGGAGCAGGTGCTGATCTGATGATGGTCTTCTCTCCTTGTTGACTTTTCAGCTCTTCTTCACAGATTTAGCAACTGGAAAAGTTTCCTGGTCAAACGTCTGACGGGATCCAAAACACTTCCGCCCGACTTTAGCTCCAAGGTCAGAGTTCAAGTCTGCAGAGCTTTTTTTTTTCCAGAAGAGATGGTCCAGGCAACTGACCGCTGTTGTTTTTTGATTTGCTCCAGAAGATTGTGGACAGAGTCCAGATGCTCACTGGGTCACATCTCACTGGGTCACATCCCTCTGGGTCACATCCCAATTTCCCCACAATGGCTTCTAATTCAATTGAGGAAAGCCATTGTTGCTGTTTGTTCTCCATTGTTAATGTTGATTGACCATTCTCACTCCTCTTCATCATCATCATCATCTTCATCAACACAAACTTTTAAACATTACTGCAGTGTCTGTGTGGCCTGGTACCAATTGACCTACGTACCATTGCTGGTCAGCAACCCAGGACTTGGGGACCACCACTTCATTTGTTTCCACTGTTTGTAGTAACATTTAGTTAGTTGTTCATGTTTAACCCTGAGTGCTGCCCCCCCACCTTTTAGTGTAGATGTAAGTGTGTGTATGGCGCCCCCTGTAGGTGCAGGACAGTATGCGGGTTCCCTTTAAAAAGCAGATGCGTCTAGAAGTGGTGGATAAGACTCATCTGTGCAGAACCCGTGTCGCTCTGGTCCAACAGGTGAGACCCAAAAAAAAAATGCATCCCAGGGGAAAAGACTTCAGGGCAGAGTCATGTGACCAACGTGTCTTTCAGGTGATTGGCGGCCGGCTCCGCCTCGTCTACGAGGAGTGTGATGATGGCACAGACGACTTCTGGTGTCACATGTACAGCCCACTGATCCACAGCATCGGATGGTCGCGCTCCATTGGACACCGCTTCAAACGCTCTGGTAAGTCAGCTGACCCACTAGCCCCGCCCCTTCTGAGATCGAGGTTTTGGCCACAAGAGTTAAAATTTGACGTTGTTTGTTGAAAAATGCTTAACAGAAACTAAAACCTGGTAATGGAGGATAATGAAAGGGAAAAATAATCAGTTATTGAGATTGTGTTTCTACTGACAGATGTGTGTAAGAAGACAGATGGACAGATGGACGCTCCAGGTCAACTCTTCATTAGGGTAAAAACAACATAAATATCACATAGTCATCATCATGGTTCTTCATTTTCTGAGGTTCTATCTTAAAGTTCAATTAATAAAGTTCTGTCTTATAAAATAAAAAAAAGATTTTAAAGCTGACCAGGCAGGAAGTTGTCTCAAGGAGACAACAACGCCACCTACTGTGCAAATGGTTCCAGCCTGAGTTGTCTGTGTTCCCAGGTGAAGGAAGTGGATCAGAGCGGCTTCTGGTTCCAGGACGGGATGAAGCTGGAGGCCATCGACCCTCTGAACCTGTCCACCATCTGTGTGGCCACCGTTAGGAAGGTGAGCTGCTCCCCCTGCTGACAGGTTTGAAGAACAGCAGCCTCTACTGCCAAACAAAACAGCAACTAGTAAAATTACAACAAATGTTTAATCTGCAGCCTTTCTGTGTGACTGTCTGAATCCAGATAACTCTAATCCAGATTATATATGTGTGTGTTTAACTCCAAAACCCAGGTGATGTGTGTGTATAACTCCTAATTCAGATTATGCGTGTGTTTAATCCAGATAATGTGTGTGATGACAGGTCCTGGCTGATGGATACCTGATGATTGGGATCGATGGCTCAGAGGCAGTGGATGGTTCTGATTGGTTCTGTTACCACTCCACCTCTCCCTCCATCTTCCCCGCTGGCTTCTGTGAGATCAACCACATTGAGCTAACGCCCCCCAGAGGTCAGAGCTGTTCCTGCAGCTGTGTGTGCGTGCAGTTTGTTCTGTACCTGCTGCTGTGACGACAACGGTCCAAAGTCTGTGTGTTTGTCAGGTTACGTGGCTCTGCCCTTCAGGTGGTTTGATTATCTGAAGCAGAGCAGCTCTGTGGCAGCTCCAGTTCATCTCTTCAACACGGTGAGCGAGTCGGGTCAGCTGACGTTGGCTACTTCATAGAATCCTGGACATGAATCACAGAGTTCCGCTCACATCAAACATCATAGAGAAAATCAGTGATTTAATCCCATTCTTAACCTCTTGTCTCTCACATCAGGACATCCCCAACCACGGCTTCCAGCCCGGGATGAAGCTGGAGGCCGTGGACCTGATGGAGCCTCGGCTGGTGTGCGTGGCCACAGTGACGCGTATCGTCCACCGGCTGCTGAGGATCCACTTTGACGGCTGGGAGGACGGCTACGACCAGTGGGTGGACTGTGAGTCACCTGACCTGTACCCAGTGGGCTGGTGTCAACTGTCAGGCTACCAGCTGCAGCCCCCTGCTGTCAGCATGGGTGAAGTACAACTTCTTTCTTCCCTGTGGTAATAAAAAAGTAAAAGGTTTTTGCTGATACCTGATTTGATAATTTTGTCCAAAATCTTAGATCACTGTCATTCCTCCCCCTAGGGGACAGAAGTTTTTTTACCCATGAAATTGAAATACTATTGAATGCCAGGTTATATTTATTTATATGTACAAACCACTGTAAAAGTTGCAATATTCCACATATAATCCATTGATTATTAAGATAGGTTGATAAAATGAGCTACAATGCTGCCACCTAGTGGCTTGTTTCTGCTAATATCAGCAGGACAATGTTTGACCCTGTTATTGTTTTAGGTTCCAGAGTTTTCCACTCATCGGCATCTAAACACAGGAGGAAATCCCAACATTACCGAGGACACAAGAAAAGTCAGTTTCACTTCAGTCCTCAAGTCTATAAAAAATAAAAATCTGGTGACGACTGTGTCTCTGCTGCATAGAAAGGAAGTTACCGGCGGCCAAGGCTTCTGTCCATCCTCCCGTTGCCGTAGTAACCGGCATCCCCAGGAGTCTGTCTGACGGTGAGAACGAGATGCTGTCGCATTACCAAACGTCCCCGACCGCTGCCTGGAGAACTGCTCCCGTTCCTGAGGGGACGGAGAGAAGCCCGCTGACTGAGAGCTGGGAAGGTTGGTCCGCTGTCCTGTTCACTTCCTGTTTCTTAAAAACCCCACCACTGGGCCATTTCATTCATCCGTCCTGTCTGATGGACCAGAGTCCAATTTTTCTCCACAGCGTCTCAGGTGGAAAGTGACGACTCAGAGGTGACACAGGTGTTTCTGGACTCAACAGAACCAAGAACCAGCTGATTAACCAGGGGGTTTCGCTGACCAGGTGATGACCACTCCCACCGTCCCACAGTGTCCAATGCGTTTCATCCAGAGCTTCCACTGATGCTATGCTATTAGACAAAGGTTGATTTAGCACAAATAGATGAAAGAAAAAAGTACTTCAGGGTTTGGTTTGGATTTTGGCATCTTTTTGACTTCTTCATTTCTTCTTGTTGAGGTTCCATAGTGTAGTGGTTACCACGCCTGCCTCCCAGACAGAGAGTGTACAAAGTCCTGGGTTCACTTCCCAGAGGAACCATAAGACTGGTGCTTGCTGGGGGTTAGTGTTAAAGCAACTGCTACTGTCAACAGAATAATTTCAAAAATTGGGTTCATTTTTTAACATGTTTTTCTCTATTTTTTTCCGGTTAGTTATGTTATGTTTTTCTATTTTATATTGCTTCAAATTCAGTCATTTTATATATTTATTTATTTTTATTCACATATTTATCCCTTTGCTTCCTTTTGTCAGCCATTTTTTTTCCAAAAAGCAGATGAACTTCTTGGCTGTTTGACTTTGTAAAAAAAAAAAACCCAAAGAAACAAGGACTGATTGACATCACATGTCGTAGCATGATTGTAAAAAATGTGAACTTCAGCCAAAAAAACTTTTCATTTTTGTTGTGAGAAGTAATAAAAGGAGAGAACAGTAACACTGGGATGTTATGTCTCAAAGTTTGAACAGTTTCTTTCCTATTGACATGTTTCTTAACAGAGCAGATAAAAAAAAACCTGATGTCGTCATTGATTCTCACTCTTTGATGATTATTTTCTTCACACAGTGGTTGGGCTGAGTAATAATCAATAGATGACTCTATTGATTAGTCAGTGAATTTAGAACTCAGCTTTACTTATTATATATATCTATATATGTTATAGGATTAAACCTGTGTGTCCAACACTGTCTCTTCCATTGTCTATAGTTAGCTATGTGTTAGCTTTTCTGTCTATGAGGATATTGTTGGTTGGACGTCTGTCTTTACAGCTACATTTCGCCCTAAACTTAAAGTACTGCAGTAAACCTTTCTAGTGTGGCAGCAATGGTGGCCCAGTGGTTAAGGAAGCAGACTTGGGTCCTCAAGGCTTCAGGTTCTAATCCAAGAGATTAGAACCTGCAAAGGACCGTAGTACAGAACGTCCAGATACCTGAACAGTATTAAGGATCAAGTCTTTGTCTTCTCCTTTCAGCGTATCCCTTTTCTCAGGTGTTGCCACAGCGAGTCAACAATTCCCATCTCACCCTGTCCTCTGTATCTTCAGCTCTAACTCCAACTAACTCCATGTCCTCCCTCACTGCATCCATCAATCTCCGCCTGTCAAGACATTTCCTGGTCCATGTAGGTCATCACCGTCACTACTATTATTCTCATGTCTCAGAGCTGAAGAAGAGTCTTCTTCTTCTCTTTATTTTCATTACATAACAATACATTTGTCAGATGTGTCACGTGATCGTACAGTCTGATCAGTCCAACCACACCTGACCATCTCACCTGTACAGTGTGAGAAGATGAATGGATGTTATTGTTATTAAAGCAGGGACACACCTCAGGGCAGTGGCCTGGACCAGAGATATGACCATTGATGAAGAAAGAAATCTGACTATTTAAGTTTATATAACTTTATGCAGTTCATTTTTGTTTATATATTATATATTATTGTAGTATTTGACCATGGTTTCAGCCATGATGAGAAAAAAAAACAAAACATTTTTTTTTATTTTTAGTCAAGACTCTCCTTTCTTCAATGTTTGAACAAACACCCAGTTATTCAACATTTTTAAAGACAACGAACACGCAGTGAACCCTGGGTAAACTGCCACCCTGCAACAAAACCATACCGGGCCTTGGGTAAACAGCGGCCCCGCCCATGGTCACGTCTGTCGATTACGCGATCTGCAGCAGTAGCATTGAGCAATGACGTCACACTCACGCCCATCGGCGCCTTCTTCCTGGTCGCATAGCGAGCAGCCAGTCTGACACACAGCCACAGCCGGCGCAGCGTCAACGAGCCCCGAGGTAAGAACCCGCGACACCGCCGAGCGTCACGACCACCGCGACTAAAACCGAGACACTTTCAACTCCATAAAGTTTAACTTTCTGACGTCGTGACGGGAAATAAACGTATTCACATTAAGAGTTAAAATATTTCTTTTATAACTTTGTCATTACTTTGTTTAGTTCCTAAACCGTCAATTTGCTCGATTTAAGCGCAGTTTTGCATCTGCTTTTACTTCCATGACTTCCGTGTTGGACCTTGTCCACTGTCCAAGTGCGCAGCTGGAGACGCTGCTTCTTCCGTTAAATCTGATGCGGTTCTCGGTCCAGTCCTAGTTTTTTATTCCACCGGAATTTCCTTTAATATCACTTGTTTTGTTTTGTTCTTCTGTCGTTCGTATCTCGGTTTTCTTCACTGTTCATAACCAGTGGTTGTTATGAATTTAATGTTTCTTTTCCAATGGAAAAACTCCTAATCAGCTTCCGTGACGCATTTACGGTAATTGTACGCGATGAGGGGGCGGGGTCTCCTACCGCAAATCATCAAACTTTGACCTATTTTTTGTGGTTCTTTTGATCTGAAAACCTTCTTGAAACTCCTGACGTGTCTACCTGTGTTCACTAAGACATTTCATTTCCTCTTCACCAGGACATGAAGTATTGTCTGTGTCAAACTCGAGGCCCAAATGTTAAAATAAAATTAAAATTTGTCTTAGTAAACAGATATAAAAAATGTTTGTTAGTTCAATAGGTATAGGAGTCCCTACAGCAGACACGGGCAAACTAAGGCCCGGGGGCCAGATTTGGCCCGTTGAGGTTTAATGTGGCCCACCGACTTTGTCCAAATCAAAAAATGTATTTGCGTTATTATTATACGTCTGCCTTTCCCTGCAATTTCCACATTTCCCAGAGAGATGACGTCATAAAAGCGAATAGAAGTTTAGCATCGTATGTTTTATAAATGGGTTTTAATATGACATTTACCTTAGTTCAATCAACTTTCTGGTCTTGACTCGGCCCCAATTCTAGGACCCATTGTGGCCCACGGGTCAAAAAGTCTGCCCACCCCGGCACCACAGTCGCCCATCTCAAAGGAACAGTATTGTGGACGTGTCCCCCACAGTGTCTCCACTGTTCCAAAGTATCTTTGAGTCAATAACACCCCTGGTTATCGTTCTGCAGTCAACCATGTCCAGAAAGGGAGGAAACCGTGGACCGGAGTTGGATATACCGGTGGATGCGTCCATCATCCGGATCCCACCTCATCACTACATCCATGTCCTGGACCAGAACACCAACATCGCCCGTGTGGAGATCGGACCCCTGACCTACATCCGTCAGGATAATGAGAGGTCAGAGGTCCTCACTGACTTTTAATCTGAAAATCTGCAGCGTGTTTGTGAAGAACTGACTTTTAATTTTAAAAGTTTAGAACGTTTAACATTTGCGCTAAAGCAACTACCTTGACATTTTTAGTTTACATGGTTAGATCTTTTCAGCCAATCAGGAGCTGTCACGTGATTGCAATTGATAGACAGGTGGATCATATGTTTCTTCATTGGTGTTTCTCAGAGTTCTCTTCCTGCCCGTCCGGATGGTCATGGTTCCACCGCGCCACTATTGTGTCGTCGCTAACCCGGTTTGTCGTGATGGAGAAAAACAAGTCCAGTTTGACCAATCAGGTCAGGCCAAGCTAAGACACGCGGATCTGGAGATCCGTCTGAGCCAGGATCCTTTCCCACTGTATCCTGGAGAGGAGATGCAGCAGGTGCTGAGATGATCCATAACCAGATAATGACCAGATCTAAGTATCAAGAAGTAGAATCAAATGAACCAGAACAGAATTATCCTGGATTAAGTCCACCCTTACATGAACATTCTAGATGGAACATGTGAACAGGAAGCCAGTGAGAAGAACCTTTAAAAACATAAAATGAACTAAAATATAGTAACAAAACCATGTGAACAAGAAGTGCTTTACAGGTGAATGGGAACAGGAAGTTGCCGTCAGCAATAAATAAAAAAAAAAAAAATCTGCATTTGTGTTCAGGATGTGACACCGCTGCAGATCGTGTTTCCCGACACAGCGCTGCGTCTTCAGGCTCTGCTGGACTTTAAAGATGAGGGTGGAGTTCAGAGAGTGGCTGGAGACGAGTGGCTCTTCGAAGGACCTGGTACTGTTTCTTTTTCGTTAGCGTATTAGAAATATTATCCAAACCGTTGACCTGGATATGCATCGGCTCATTTGTGCATCAGGAACCTACATTCCAAAGAAGGAGGTGGTGGTCCTGGAGACCATCAAGGCCACTGTGATCCGAGAGAACCAGGCCATCAGATTGCGAGCTCGGAAAGAGGGCGTGGATAGAAGTGGAGTCCAAAGAGTGACAGGTACGATGTCTTAGCCTGGAAACTCCTCGTTGGGCAGATCACTTATCTCACATGGGGTCGAGTCGGAGGAGATGCTTTTGGGAAAATGCAGGCGTAACAGGGAAAAGGCCACAAGTGAACGGGCCACATTGGGCCCATGAACCAGATGTTTTTCCCAGGTCTACAGCTACCGGGCTAATATAACTGTGTCTGAGGAGAGTTCACTTTTCAGAACCTTCTGTTTTGTCTGTGTGTTTCAGGTGAGGAGTGGTTGGTCAGCAAAGTCGGAGCATATCTGCCTGGAGCTCATGAAGAAGTCCTGGACATCGTCAATGCCTTTATCCTTACTGACAAGGTGATGGCGCTGTTTTCATACTGTTGAATCAGGAATGAGGTGATTAGAGGGACAACACAGACAGGAAGGTTTGGAGGAAAAGCTAGAGAAGACAGATTGAGATGGTTTGGACATGTTCAGAGGAGGGACAGTGGGTACATTGGTAGAAGAATGATCCTAGAGATGGAGCTACCAGGTAGGAGACAATGATGTAGAAGATGGAGAAAACAGGGGAAGATGGTAAAGAATGATTCACCAGCGATGGCCTCTGGTCCGTTTCCTCATCTTCGCTTCATCTCCTGTTGTTTTTTTCAGAAAGCGCTTCACGTTCGCGCACTGCGGCCGTTCAAAGATGCCGGGGGGCGTGAACGGCGGACTGGTGAGGAGTGGCTTGTCACCATGGTTGACAGGGAGGCTCACGTTCCCTCCGTGGCCGAGGAGGTGGTGGGCGTGGTGGATGTGACCACACTGAGCAGCAGACAGTACTGCGTGGTCCTGGACCCGGTTGGAGCAGACGGGAAACCACAGCTGGGCCAGAAGAGGGTGGTCAAGGTGACATGATGAGCCTGTGGGGGGTGAAGTCAACGGTCAGGGGTTTTACAATGTTTGGCCAATAGGTGACGCCCTGCTGTCCTTCCTCTTCAGGGCGAGCGTTCCTTCTTCCTTCAGCCGGGGGAGCATTTGGAAATGGGCATCCAGGATGTGTACGTGCTGTCGGAGGAGGAAGGGCTGGTGCTGCGAGCAACGGAGGCTTTCAACGACATGGAGGAGGTGAGGAAGAGGAAGAGGAGGAGCGGAGGAGAGGTGATATACAACAACAAAGAGGCAAAAGAGCAGGCAGTACCTTTGTTAGTGGCTGGAGCATTGGTGAGTGGATGGTTGAGTTTTCTTTCCCTCCAACAGGAGGAGCAGGAAGAAGAAGAAGAGGAGGAGCAGGAAGCAGAGCTCCACCCAGGAAGGGCCAAACGCATTCGTCAAACTGGGATCCTCCGTCGTCCCGGAGACCGTTGGATGCTGCGGGGCCCCATCGAGTACGTCCCACCGGCCACAGTGGAAGTTGCACTGAAACGAACGGCGATCCCACTGGACGAGAACGAGGGGATCTACGTTCGCGACATTAAAACCGGAAAGGTTTGTGAGGCTGTTATACTTTAGCTCACATGGACGCAGGAGCTGTTCGTTTGCTGCTGCCCCCTGTGGTTGGGCAAAGTAAATCTGGATGAAGAATTCCAAAATAGCGAGTTCCAAAACATCCAGGGACATCTAATATTACCTGTATACAAACCATGCACACGTATGAGATTGTGTAAATGAGCTGCAATGCTGCCCTCTAGTGAATTTCACTTAATTATACATTTGGTGAAACCCAGACATTGCATTATCAGGGTTTCGTTATTGGAGGAAAAACTGATAACACTATTTTACAGATATAATAATACAGTATGCTAATGATAAACTAGCATCAAAATAAAGATGTTCGTTAAGAAGAGAAACAGAATAATTCAACAGTAATTTACTTTAGTGGACAACAAAACCAAAGTATCAAAATTGAGATAAACGTCAAAAACTGTCCTTGTCAAACCCAGTGGTTGTGTATAAAGCTGGTGTCCCTCAGGTGCGGGCCGTGATTGGACACACCTACATGCTGACCCAGGATGAAGAGCTGTGGGAGAAGGTTCTTCCTCCTCAGGTTGAAGACCTCCTGGCGTCTCCCTTGGATCCTCTCGCCAACCGCTCACAACGCCTTGGTGCGATCACAAAGGCCCCACAACAGAGAGACAAGACCCGTGTGGTCTCCTTCAGGGTCCCTCACAACGCCGCCGTTCAGGTGTACGACTACAGAGAGAAGAAAGCCAGGTGAGGGGGGCGGGGCTTTTCGTCCTCGATCACCAACCCGTGTGGGACTCGGAGCAGCTGCATTAACACACGGTTCCTCTTTCCTGGTCTCCAGGGTGGTGTTTGGACCAGAGCTGGTGATGCTGGGACCTGACGAGCAGTTCACCATCCTGTCTCTTTCGGGAGACAAACCCAAGAGGGCCAACGTGATCAAAGCTCTGTGTTTGCTGCTGGGACCAGACTTTTTCACTGACGTCATCACCATAGAGACGGCCGACCACGCCAGACTGCAGCTCCAGCTCTCCTACAACTGGTAACACACACACACACACGGTGACACTGTGTTTCTCTCCCCATGTCCCTCTGTCTCACTGTCCATTTTACTAACCATCTCGAGGGTCTTTTCCACATTTGAGTGCAGGAGATTCTCCTTGCAATGCTAATTCAAGTTTTCAACTGCCAGTGAAGTTCTCGTCCAAAGTGTTTCTCCCTTCTTCTCCTTCTCTGTCTCATTGTCTCCGTCTCAGGCACTTTGACATCAAGGCTCCAGCCAGTGCTGCCGAGGCGGCCTCGCTCTTCTCCGTCCCTGATTTTGTTGGCGATGCCTGTAAAGCCATCGCCTCCCGTGTCAGGGGCGCCGTTGCGTCAGTACAGTTTGACGATTTCCACAAGGTGAGGGTCTCATCCCCGCTGCTGTGCCCAACATCAGGCCCGAGGCCCCGTGTCCACCTCTACACACCTCTGCCTCTCCTGTATTCCTTCCACAGAATTCCAACCGTATCATCTGCTCCGCTGTGTTTGGCTTTGACGAGAAGCTGGTCGTGCGCGATTGTCTGCGCTTCAGCCAGAACAACCTGGTGATCAGCAGCGTAGACATCCAGTCTGTGGAGCCCGTGGACCAGAGGACCAGGGACGCCCTGCAGAAGAGTGTCCAACTGGCCATTGAGATCACCACCAACTCCCAGGAGGCTGCAGCACGGTCTGACACCGACTCAACCATATGAACTTTTTGCTGAAATCTGATATTGTCTACATTTCTGATTCTGATATGGGCCTGCTAATTTTATCTGTGCAAACTGCTGTATGTAGATTAGGAATGAGCTGCAATGCTGCCATCTAGTGTCTTTCTCTGTAGTGCACAGTCGCATTGCATTGGATCATTTTTCATGCTAAAACGGTCTGGTCTATATCATCCTACATCCCTTTTGGGGGGATGTTTGGTGTGGACGAGTTGAGGTCTTGGACATTGATTGGTTGCGTTTACTCTGTGCAGACACGAGGCAGAGCGTTTGGAACAGGAAGCGCGGGGAAAACTGGAGAGACAACGAATTACAGACCAGGCCGAGGCAGAGAGAGCGAGGAAGGAGCTGCTGGAGCTCGAGGCCCTCAGGTGAGTCATCAGGACATTGCTGTCCAATCAGAAGACAGCTCTGTCTCAAATTGTCCAAATTAATTTGGTCAAATGTTCCATCTATGACCGTGTGTTTGTCTGTCTTTATGTCAGTGCTGCAGTGGAAAGCACCGGGGCAGCGAAGGCCGAGGCTCAGTCACGTGCAGAGGCGGCTCGTATCCAGGGTGAGGCAGCAGTGAGTGAGGCCAAACTAAAGGCAGAGGCTCAGAAGATTGAGGCGGTGAGTTTTCACCTCTCAGAACTTCAGATTTTGTCAGTTTGTGTCTGACATTTTTTAGAACCTTGTAGTCTTCACTGACACTTTGGTTGTGTGTCCCTTCAGGAGGCAGAGCTGGAGCGTCTCTCAAAGGCTCGTGAGCAGGAACTCGGCTACAAAAAGGAGATGGATCGTCTGGAGGTAGAGAAGCAGGAACGTCTGGCCCAGATTGAGAGTCAACGTTTCAGTCAACTGGTCCAGAGTCTGGGCAGCGACACACTGAAGGAAATGGCACGAGCTGGACCAGAACTGCAGGTATGTCTCTAAGAGAGACACCTCGGTCAGTCTTAGAGGAAATGCTCCAGTTTGACATTTTTACTGCTCCCCCTGCAGGTGAAGATGCTGCAGTCCCTGGGATTGAAGTCCACCCTCATCACAGACGGTTCATCGCCCATCAACCTGTTCACCACTGCTAACGGCCTCCTGGGGGCACTGCCGGGCACAAACCAGTAGGGAGCCAGGATGGAACCATTGGACAGATGCGCTGTGGTTATTTCATATAGTGTGGACCTTGTCTATGTTAACATCTACGCTTGTCTGAATAAAATCGCAAAAGGTTAATGAAGGAAATAAAAGCCTCAAATAGCTTCCTTTCCTCGTCTGTCTTTATGAACCAAACAAAATTGGAGTTTAGAAAAAAAAGTTAGCATTTGCATCATTAAGATAATATCACCCAAAAGTAATATTGAAAGTTTATCCGGAAATGTTACCAAAATTGATCTGAAAATGATAATATCACGTAGTAACATGTCATTATTGACACCCGTGAGAAATAAAATACCTATTGTCACTGATTTTTTTTATTGCAAGTCGTGGTCCCGGGCAGCAGGGGGCAGCAGTGAACCGACTCATCTCCTAGTAGTTGGAAACGGAACCGCAGAAGAAGCGGCACTAATTCGGTTGTACTCGGCTGAAGTCGGCCGTTAACGGTCGCTGTGTTCAAATTTTCGGACTCCGGTGAAGACTTTCCAGCGGAATGACGGTGCTGCAGGAACCAGTGCAGGTAAAAACACGTCGGTAGCCGGTTGTCCTTCCGAACAGCCGCGCGTCAGTGTAGCCCGTGCTCGGTATTCAGGCCCCGGCCTGAGTGACGGAGCCAGTCGGCTGTATGAAGGCTCTTCCCCCGTCTCAGGCCTGCAGCCGTCGCCGGCCGTTCGGTCAGTTTCGCCGATGGTAGCGTAAAGGGAGAGTTCCTGTCTTTAGCAGCGGACCGGTCCAGACTGGTCTGACGAGACCTGCGGCTCTGTGCTTTCACATCAGCTAAAAATACTTGTCGATTTCACGTCCGAGTGAAAACCAGACCCTGTTTAGAATCGCATCAATTTAAGCTTTCCATCGATCTAGCTTAGAAACGAAGAGAACAGACCGGATCCCGTCAGTGGATTTTAATCCGTCGTCGGTTAGTCTGTTCTTCGGCATACACGAACCAGCAAACGGGCTTCATATTTGGAAATAAACAGCTCTGGTGTTGACGTTGCCGCCGTAGTTGAACGACGTTAGCAACGTTAATAGTTACAAAAGTTAGATGGAGGCGGTTCATAAACCCGTGTTGTCCGGTCGCAGTGGTCGAACCGACCCCACACCAGTGTAGATGAGTTTGGACCAAATCCTCCATGAGTTTGCAGCTCAGTAACAGACAGATATATATACATCGGTACATTATTAGCACTAGAAGCTAAGCTAAGAGTCAGTGTCGCTGCGATGTTGTCGATATTTAACCACCATGAATCAAAACATCTGTGGTGTCGGTCCATCCACATCTGCCCCGAATCAGAACCAGAACTGTAAAAGCCCACGAACAGGTGTTCCGTCCTGTTCCCTAAAAGTGTACCATCAGCTGATTGGCTGCCATTTCCGTGTGTGACGTCACAACAGGACTCGAACTGCGAACCATTTGTGGTTTTCCCAGTAGGGGCAAGATTGTGGAAGCAGCAGCGCCCCCTAACAAGGATGGCAGGTGTTTGTAGGGTTCGTTGATGCAGCAGGTTCGACTACGTTAATCCAATGACAGCAGTTAAAAGAGAACAGTGACTTCAGTGGAATCCTTTGATGCTTCAGCGGAGACTCTTCAGTCTGTGATCATTGGTGCAGTGAAGTTACTGACCCCAACACAGACAGAAGACGGCGTGATGTCTCTGAAGCATCGTCTCACAAATGGACCGTCCACTGAACCACTGAACCAGGAATGCTTTGTCCTCGCCGTTTGCGTTCTTGTCTCCTTTGGGCCGAAATATGCGTCACTGAAACTTGACTTTGAATCGTCTTTATCGCCTGCACTCGATTGCTTCCTCCTTCATCCTGAAACGATGCTCGTCACAACAAAGTGAAATGACATTTTGAGAATTGAACCTTGGATTTTAAGTTGTGGTGGCCTGGTAGTCTCCTCTTTAATGTTGTCACGTTCTGAAGCCAAGAAAGTGAGCGCTGTTTCGTAGAAAATCTTCTGAAACCATGGAACTTTTGACTTTCTTAAGAACCCACTTTGGTGGAGGTCATTCTCCGATTGTTACTTGGGTCAAGGTTGGTGAAGGTGAAGCTGAACATGTCACAGAATTGTCTCATTTTAACTCAACAAAAGTGTGTTGTCGTCAGAAAGATGATCATTTGTGGCAGATCCTAGTTTGTTCACTGGTTGAAGGTCAAAAAGACAAGCAGGACCACATGGTGATCCTTGAGAGTTCAGGGTTCTACGTCAGAACTACACTGGCTCTGGTTTCCTCAAAACGTTACTGTTACAATCTTCAAGGTCAAAGGTCTCCGTACCAAAGAGAGCGTCGAGTAATTTCCTTTAACAATGTAAACATGAGCATACGTTTTTTAGCCTAAGCTAGCTTAATGCGCCTCACAAGTTCTTTTTTGCGACTGCTCTGATTGACCTTGGCTACGTCTTAAGGGTCGTGTCACTGCCACCCGCTGGCCGTTTTCCCCACCAATAATACTTCCCTCTGAAGCCGATCTACCGTCGGCAACCCAATGGGAAAACAGGTGAATACAGAGTGAATTCTGTGCTGGTGACCACAGCGCCCCCTTCTTCCAATATGTACGTAGTTTGATGCCATGGTTCCCTGATATTATTCAACCTGATTGGTCACGTGATTACTTCCTGTCCGCAGGCTGCAGTGTGGCAGGCTTTGAACCACTATGCTTACCTGGATGCCGTCTTTCTCGCTGAGAGACTCTACGCTGAAGGTAGCACCCATCGGTCTGTCTGTCTGCACTCCCAACAGTGAGACAGGATAAAGTGAATTAACCTTTGTTTTTTCTTTTTTTTTTACCTGTAACAGTGAGGTCAGAAGACGCCCTCTACCTGTTAGCCACATGTTACTACCGCTCGGGTAAACCATACAAAGCGTACCGGCTGCTGAAGGCACACAGCTGCTCCTCGCCGCAGGTTCGATTCCTTCTGGCCAAGTGCTGCGTGGAACTGAGCAAGTAAGAACACACCCAGCTTTTACAAATAGTTGTTGAGATGTCACTGAAACATCTTAGTTCAGCAACAAGTCCATTTAAGTCTTTGACAGATGCCTGTCTGTCTCCCTGTGTCTGTCTGTCCGTGGGTCAGACTGGCTGAAGGAGAACAAGTTCTGATTGGTGGAGTGTTGAACAAA
Source organism: Paraplagusia blochii (assembly GCA_016785265.1). Classification (NCBI taxonomy): domain Eukaryota; kingdom Metazoa; phylum Chordata; class Actinopteri; order Pleuronectiformes; family Cynoglossidae; genus Paraplagusia; species Paraplagusia blochii. The sequence continues at coordinate 356,957 of JAFBJS010000290.1, read as the reverse complement.
CAGAAGAGTCAGGATGACATCATCACAGAGTTTGGAGACTCGGCGTCTTTTACACTGTCCCTCCTGGGACACATTTATTGGTAAAGAAAAGTCACACCTGTCTGTCCATCTGACTGATCAGTCTCTCCAGCTGCCTGAACTGTCTCTCTCTCTGTCTGTGCAGTAAGACAGATCGCGTTGCCAAAGGAGCTGAATGTTTCCAGAAAAGTTCCAGTCTTAACCCGTTCCTCTGGTCGCCGTTCCAGAATCTCTGTCACCTAGGTAACGCAAACCTACGGGATGTGACGTCATCGCGTCAGATTGTGTGATGTCATTCTGGTCCGTTTGTCTGTGGGTTAATGTAGGAGAGAAACCAGATCCCGACCAGGTCTTCAGGTTGTCTTCGCTACAGAGTTTCTCAGTTGCCCCGCCCCCTCCGTCTGTCAGCCCTGCACAGAACCCCTCCCATCGGTTAGACACCGCCCTCATGGAGACGCCGCAGGACACTCTGGTAAACATGACGAATGTTGAGTTGTCGTCTTTGGACCGATCTGAGGACGGGACCTTGTGTTAGCCTAACACCACGACGTTTCACCTCCACTGAATTTCACTTGTCTCTGATCCAGGAACTAAACCGATTAAATCTGGAGTCGTCTGGGAAGATGGTGTCAGACTTGTCCGTATCCTATATTGACTCGCCCCTCATCTCCCCGGAGGCCGGCTCTCTTTTGGGTAATAGCGTTTCCATGGCAACAGCAGGGTCCTTATTGGCAAAACAGAACAAGCCAAAGAGCGCTTGGAGTTTAATGGGAGGACCCACGGCTTTGAGTCCACTGACACCGAGGTGAGTGTCCAGGTCATGTGACCACACGGTCGCACACAGTATTTGTGTCAAGTGTGTGTGTGTGTGTGTGTGTGTGTGTGTGTGCAGTTTTGGAATCCTGCCTCTGGAGCCAAGCCCTGGAGACCCAACATATCTACAAAACTATTCTGCAACTATGGAAACTCAGAGCACGGCCTCCAACAAGAAGGTGGGAAAAGCTCACTTCACCTGTCTGTCTTTGTTTGGTCTGTTCCTTTAACCTGTCTCTCTCTCTCTCTCTCTCTCACCTGGGTCTCTCCTAGTCCGTGTCCAGGATCAGTCAGTCCAAGTCCGTCTTTAGTCAGAGTGGAAACAGCAGAGATGTTCTTCCTATCCCCTTCAACCAATCACAGACCTCTGCACCACACAGCAGGTAGGGCTCTGACCAATCAGCATCTGCGTCAGTGTGTCCGTCTGTGTGTATGGCCAGAGGGACAGACTCTGACTACACCTCTGTCCACAGCTCTCCTCAGGTCCTCAGTCCCAGTCTGTCGGCTCCTCCAAACGTTCAGCCCAGACGGAGCTCCAGACTCTTCACTAGCGCCAGCTCCACCGCTAAGGTTGTGTTCACTGTCACATGACTGCGTCGCCAACGATCAGAGTGAGGTGCTGACGCCGTTCCGTCTTTCCTTGCAGGAGAACAGCAAGAAGCTGAAGATGAAGTTTCCCACCAAGATTCCCAACAGAAAAACCAAGTGCAAGTCCACGAAAGCGCCAAACAGCAACAACCTGAACGAGAGTCTGGACATCCTGAGGCTGGACTCCACCATCAGTCTGCAGGACACCAAAGTGCCTCCATACCAGAGAGCTGCGGCAGGTAGGAAGACCTCGCCTCAGGGGCACCTGTTTGCCTGTCCCTTATGTGTCTGTCTGTTTCACACCTGTCCTCCTGTCTCTCAGACAGTGTGATGGCGTTGCTCAGGGATCTGGGTCGGGGTTACCTGGCTCTCTGCTCCTACAGCTGCAGAGAAGCAATCAACATTTTGAGCTCGTTACCTCCACAGCACTACAACACAGGCTGGGTTCTGACCCACGTGGGCCGAGCCTACTTTGAACTGGCTGAGTACACACAGGTAGGCCTGGGGGGGAGGGAGGGGCTAACAAAGCATTTTGTAATGTCTCTAAATGAGTTTCTTTTTTTTTTTACAACCGGGTCTGTTGATGTTGCACACGAGTAAATATCAATCAATCAATCAATCAATTTTTATTTATATAGCCCACATTTACAAAACAAGTTTGTCACATAGGGCTTTACAGGGTTGGTAACATCCTCTGTCCTTAGACCCTCAGCCCGGGTAAGGAAAAACTACCGAGGAAAAAAAAAACCCTTTTAACAGGGAAAAAAAAACGGTAGAAACCTTAGGGAGAACCACAGGAGAGGGATCCACTCCCTGGACGGACAGACAGTGCAATGGATGTTACCAGAGCATAAAAATACAATAAAATATAACAAATACAAAAGATACAACAAATTAGTCAAAATTTTTAAATGTAGTCTTCCAATAGCCGTTATAAATATAAATATAAGTTTGACACCGATTTTCTAGGCGGAGCGACTGTTCAGTGAGGTCCACAGGATGGAGTCGTACAGAGTGGAGGGAATGGAGATCTACTCCACCACTCTGTGGCACCTGCAGAAGGACGTAGCCCTGTCAGTGTTGTCCAAAGACCTGACGGACATGGACAAGAACTGTCCTGAGGTGAGACGCCTGTCGGTCTCTCTGACTTGGCTCTTCCGTCAGCTCGCCTGCTCACCTGTCTCACTCTCTCACTCTCGACAGGCCTGGTGCGTTGCAGGTAACTGTTTCAGCCTGCAGAGGGAGCATGACATCGCTATAAAGTTCTTTCAAAGGGCCATTCAGGTGAGTCGTGAAGATTTCCTGAAGGGGTCTGAAGAATTGGTGCTGTGGGTGAGAGCTCACCCTGACACCCGTCTGTTTCTCAGGTGGACCCAGACTTCGCCTACGCCTACACGCTGCTGGGACACGAGTTTGTTTTGACGGAGGAGTTGGACAGAGCACTCGCCTGCTTCCGTAACGCTATCCGGGTCAACAAGAGACACTATAATGCCTGGTATGCTAATGCCGGCGGTGGTGGTGGTGGTGGTGGTGGTTGAGATCAGATGAGGTGGGACTGACTCCACTGTTTCCTGTTGGTCTGTCGTTAGGTACGGACTCGGGATGATCTACTACAAACAGGAGAAGTTCAACTTTGCGGAAATCCATTTTAAGAAGGCTCTGAGCATCAACCCTCAGAGCTCTGTGCTGCTCTGTCACATCGGAGTGGTACGTCTCAGGAAACGCAGGCCCCTCCCACCGTCTGTCAAGCTGCGCCTCTGCCCCGACCGCATGTTTACCCGTGTCTTTTTGCGTGTGCAGGTGCAGCACGCCCTGAAAAAGTCCGACGCTGCCCTAGAAACCCTGAACAAAGCCATCGGGATTGACCCCAAAAACCCTCTCTGCAAGTTCCACCGAGCATCGATACTGTTCGCCAACGACAAGTACAAGGTAACAAGTGACACCCGGTCAGTGAACCCGGTCAGTGAACCCGCTCTGATCCTGGACCTGGTCTGTGTGTGTTCCCTCAGGCAGCTCTTCAGGAACTGGAGGAGTTGAAACAGATTGTCCCTAAAGAGTCTTTAGTTTATTTCCTGATAGGAAAGGTGAGACCAGTCGTGCCTGTCCTCTCCCGCCGACCTCTCTGTCTCTGTCCTGTCAGTTATGGGGTCTGTTGTCTCTCTGCAGGTCTATAAAAAACTGGGTCAGACCCACTTGGCGCTAATGAATTTTAGCTGGGCCATGGACCTGGACCCCAAAGGAGCCAACAACCAGATCAAGGAGGCCATCGACAAGAGATATCTGCCTGAAGACGAAGGTGACCACTGACCCTTATTATTATTCTGGTCATGTGTGAACCTCCGTGGATGTCCAGGACCTGGACTCTAAATTCTAGTCTCTGTTTCCCGTTGTCCTCTCTCCGTCAGGGGCAGAACTTGACGAAAGTCACGACGTGGGCATCATGATGGACGCCGACGACACCCAGCTTCACACAGCAGAGAGCGACGACGTCTTCTAGCCCAGATGGACCCGTGTCTTCGGCACGCCTGTGAGACAATTTTAGCTCCACTCCCATCCCAGACAGACTGCTGCCTTTCAGAATCCCCATCCTCCTCTCCCCGACATCACAGCTGTTTTTGTTTTTTGTTTTTTTTTCGTTTTTGTTTTTTCATTATGAAACTCAATAAAAAAATCTATGGTATTAACTACGGCCCTTTCCACGGATCAGATCTGTCTCACTGATGACTCCCACAGTCGACCAGAGGTATTACAAGGTTTTTGTTACAAAAAGATATAAAATAAATAGATCTGTAGGTCAGGAACACGTTCACACAAATGCTCAGTTCTATCTCGGAAAAAAAAAAAAAAAGTTTGTCAAACTACAACGCTCGCTCGCTGAATTAAAGTGTTGATTGGATGATAAAGTAAGTAAATAATGATTACATTTATGGAGAATCATGATTAAAATATTTATTAAATTTTAATGAAGAAAATAAACACATGGCTGCTTTGAGTCGCCGTAGAATTGATTTAAAACCAGTTGGGATTGTAGATGGATTCATGGAGCTCATCAAGTTGAGTATTGTTACTGGGTTCTGCTTGGTTTTTAAGATCCACTCAGGCGGGGCACGGCGGCATGTTGTGGCATGTTTCGATCTCGTGTCCTTCTTCACCTTCTGGAAGTGAGTCACAATCTGGAGATGGTCTCCCACTGAACGTGATATTCTGTCGATAACTAGAACAGAGACGTCACCGTGAGTCAGGACTAAAACGTTGTGGTCAGAGAAGAGTTGACCTGCATGTCAACATTTCTTACCCGTAGCTTCTGTAATCAATTTCACATATTCTTCTCCTAACACGAAAGGTATTTCCTCCACAGGGTTTTCGACAAAAGCTCCACTCCCCCCAGCCCTGCCAGGTCCCTCTGACTGCAACACATTCACAACAGTAGAGATAGAACCACAGACCATCTCTCCACAAGGTCGCGTACTCACAGTTAAAGACTTTACACCAGGGTCCCTGGATACTGGTCAGTTGAGTCCCTCAAACCCTGATCCAGCCCCCACGAAATGTATACCGTAATTTCCGGACTATAACCCGCACCTGACTATAAGCCGCATGTGCCCACGTTGAAATGTGAGATATTTACGGTAAACAGAAAGAGTTTTCAAAGTTTTAATTCAGCAGCTCTGTTTCCTTCTTTATCGGCCCGCTCGATTGTTTTAACTTGAAAGCTGCGTCGTATGCTTTTCTTTTTGCATTTTCCATGATGAGGGTCAGTTTATGCTAATTTTATTCATGTACAAAGCGCGTTACCGTACGTTAAACTTCTTCTTCTATGGTGTTTATTGGCGACCTGTCTCACTCTTACCTTTTCTGCTCGAGTGCCCCATAAGCCTCAGGGTTGAAACTGTGTGACAAAAGTTGCGGCTTATAGTCCGGAAATTACCGTAGTTGCACAAGTGTCTCCTGGGTCAGGATCCAAGAACATCCCAAAGAGGGATGCGCCTGTTGGTAAAGACTACCGAGGAGCAGAAGCTCAACTTTGAGCTCTTCCCAACAGAGCTTCTCGCCCCATCTCTGAGGGATCATCCTACCACGCTGCAGAGAAAGCCTTTTTCAGGGATTTTGTTCTTTCAATCCTGACCCATTAATGAAATAAAATTCAAATGATCAACAACAGATAAAAATAAATATATTGATAATATAAAATAATTATATAACAGGCTTGTATCCAGGGAGTCCACTGTAGATAGATAGGATTTTATGAATCCCTCGGGAATATCCTTCAGGAACTTACGTACTCTGTCCAACCTGAGAAAAGGTCTCAGTCTCTGTGGCCGTCCTACTTACGTGGACAGCCTTCAACGTTGTAACATCCTTGTGTCTCAAACTGTAGATATCCGGGACAAATGGTTCCATTGTATTTCCTGTGTACACACTTGCGATCTCGACTTTGTTTTCCTTGTATCGTCTTACAGTTGATGTCTTTCTTAACATTGAATCGGTAAACACACTCAGTCCAGGAAGCCCAGTCAGACCAGCTGCCATGTACTGCAACACATAGACAGGTGATGTCACTGTGATGTCACTCTGCCGCCAGTGCATATTGATCATACCTGGACAGTGCACAGCCGTGGAACACGTGCGGCGCCGTTGTTCTTCTCCTTCGCAAGCATTCCCGCCATTTTGAGGAGCAGGGTTGGCACAGGACCTGTGGGACAGCTGAAGGCCAACCCCACAGGTGACGGGACAGGGGGTGAAGGAAGACCAGGACGTCCAACCTCCATCCACTGGCAGGAGGAGGTCCTGTTAGATACTGTTAGCTGGCTAACATCTATAACAGCTAACTAAAGAAATCGCTCTCCTGTCACAGTAGTTGCGTTCAAAAACCCAGAGCACGATGGAAAGGATTGTCAGGTGGAAGAAAGAATATCATATTCATTCATCGTCTTCTACTTGTCCGTTGTCCGGTTGCAGGGACAGCTGGCGCCACCCAAATCAAATTGCACCATATTGTGAGGTGGTGAGCCCACAAGAATTTCTGTGGGTCGGGACAGTGCTTTGCTCAGAGCACCTCAGCAGGAACCTGGTAGCTGGTGGATTCAAACCCGAAGCCCCCCGGACCCAAGTCTGTGTCCTTAACCGCTAGGCACCACCCCCGACAGATTATTGTTAATTTACAGATCATTTCTGTATCTATTATCTCTTTCAGAACCTTCCCCACACTGGTATCCACCCTCCTGGGACTATTTAACGTTTTCCACACAATTATATGCACGGTGTAATTGTATATTTTTTTTGTTATTTTCCTTTCAGCTTGGCCCTTGTTCAGGGACTTGCCCCAGCGCATCAGCTGTTCAGTTCTTTGGAAATATATAATTCATCCATGAACACAAACAAACAAACAAATAGTATATCTTATTAATTAAATACACAACCTTAAAAAATAAAAAAGTATAATACATTATTATAATCAATTAGAAATCAATCTACATGCACTTGAAAAGATGAAACAATGAACCAATCAGCGTGAGGAGCAGAAGAGTCTGCCCAATTAACCAATAGCACACAAAGTACGTATTGTATTAGCCAATAGTATGCGGCGTATTGGTAAGCTACGATATAGCTACATGTTATTGCGTTCGTTTAGTGTTAGCCTCTTGTAAAATGTCAATATCAATTGTCATATTACTTTTATCTCGTGGGTTTTTCGTTAACTCACCTCTACAGGGTGGGATGTTACTACAACTCTCCACCATCTTGTTGCTACCTTGGCAATCTCTCCCCCGGGGGCTGGAAGAGGGGGCGGGGTTAGAACAAGCGCGGGAACGTGACCTTCTAGGAACACTGCCCCCTGCGGCGCAAGAGGCGGAGCACTCGCTCCAAGCGGACCAACCGGACCAGAACCCGTCCACTGTGGGCGGGAAAAAAGTAGAATCAGAAGTTTCGTGGGTCAGATGTTTGTGCGTTACCGTGAAAGACCAGCAGGTGGTAGCACTGCTACGGTGTGTCACCTCGTGAGAGAGTTACCTGGACACTGAGATCGACACTCCTGCATTCTGGCGTTCGTTCCTTCACAATATTTGCCGCCATATTTAGGGGCAGGGTTATTACACAGTCTAGTTGTCAACTGAAGCCCCTCACCACAGGTGGACGAACAAGGACCGGGCTGTCCCCATTGTCCCCAGGCTCCATCAACTGAGGACGAGAGACGAGAAGACATGGAACTTAGAACTGAGGTACAGTTTATGAATTAGCGTGTCATTTTAGCTCACAGAGACATGGGAGACCACGGGACAATATTTGCACCCCCTCTTTGATTTGACAGTTTAATTTATAACAATATTTTATAGATTATTTCTATCTATCTAACATTTGTATCTATGAAAACATTTGTTTAGACTTAGCTCAGTGGCACAAACTGACCACAGGAGGCAGTAGTAGACTAACATTTTTTGTTTTATGACTGTAATGGTCATTACCTGGACAGTTGGGGAGCTCAGTGCAGTGGGTCACCTCAGAGTCTTTCCCACTGCAACTGTTGCCCGGTGGGTCGGTGTCTGTGGACGGGGCAGGGTCCGAACAGGAGCGCTGACGTGATTTGTGTGGAACATTGTCATTGTTAATGCAGGTACCGAAACAATTAGACCAGGAGTTCCAGGAAGACCAGGAACCATGGACTGGAGGACCAGAAGAAGAAATGTGTTTTAGAACTGATGTACAGGTGGATAAGGATGATAAGACAGGGACTGGGGAGACAACCTGGACAGGTCTTAAAATCTGGACATGGCTCTGTCTCCTCTGAGGGACCAGTGCAGAAGATGGCACATTCAGGAGGATCGGAGCAAACTCTTGTACGCTTTCTGACTCCGCCCGCTCCACAGGAGACTGAACATGATGACCAGGCGTTCCACAAGCCCCACCCCTTTGCTACAGACAGAGAGATTGATTGGACAGGAACATTTAGGTGGTGTTGTTTATATTTAAATGTTGATTATATTTAAATTTGTATCAACTATCAAAATAAAAGGTTTTCTTCTAAAAAACTAAAGAAAATCTCTATTTACATTACATCACAATACATTCGGTTGCCACTTTTATCCAGCCACTCGTAGCAGTTATGGCTACAGGAGTCTGATGTCTCATGTATGATGGTCAGTGTTGGGCAAGTTACTTTAAAAAAAGTAACTTTACTAGTTACTGCTCTGAAAAAGTAACTAGTTACGTTACTAGTTACTAAATTATAAAAGTAACTAATATCTAATATCTCACTTCACTTTAAAAAGAAAAATAAAAAAGTTTAGTATTGTGTTCTGTATCAACTATTATAATGAAATGTAGTGGAACAATAACAACAAAAAAGATGTTTCGTCTGTTTTCCTATAAGGCAAGAAGACCCGTCCAGGTCTCTTTCTGATTGGCTTAGCCTGAAACGTTAACCTATGTCAACCAATCATCACTCAGTTAGTGTTCATGGTTGTCTTTCACTCATGACTGTGGGAGTTACCACCAGTGTTGGGCAAGTTACTTTAAAAAAGTAACTTACTTTACTAGTAACTGCTCTGATAAAGTAACTACTTACGTTACTACACTTACACCACAGTAACAATAACAGCATTACTGAATGGGAAAGGTGACGCGTTGTGTTATTAGTTACCGAGAAAAGTGGTTTACATAAGGGCGTTACAAGTAACGCATTAGTCCCAACACCATACCATGATGGTACGGTCTGTACGGTCCAATCACACCTAACCTTACATTGTGCGAACAACAAGAGTTGTGAGCTATGAGCTGATCATCCTTACGTTTCACTGGTACAGTGAGACCAGCAGAGGGTTGCAAAAACAAGGACAGCAGGACGATAAAGACCAGTGGATGTTTTGTGATCCACTAAAACCCTGTTCTAACTTGGGTTTTACCTTCACAGCAGGTGCCGTCGCAGGGTTCTGTCTGCAGTTTATCTGCCGGGTCCTTACAGTCGGGTTGGATGACACCGAAGCACTTCCTGCTTTGCTGCCTGACGCCCTTTCCACAGCGCTCATTACAGTGGGACCAGGATGTCCACGGAGACCACGTCTGAGGACTGGACAAACACAGGTATGATATGTATAGGTGGTGTGGTCCTGTGTGGAGCACCGTGTTGGAGATACTGACCCACAGGACTGACACCAGCCGTCATCGGTCAGAAAACCATAGTCTGGGTTTTGACAACATTCCTTTTGCTCCACGTCACCAAGTTCTTGGCTGCATTGACCCGAGGACAGATCAAAACCAGCAAAACACCGCACACACTCTGAACACACACACACACACACAGCTGAGATCGTCCAAGGGCAACATTAGGATTTAGAAAATTTAAGGACAGGATCATGGATTTGGAACTGCTTTCGTCTAAATGGACTTTGTCTTCCTGTGTGTTTACAGACGTGACATCAGTCTGTGGTCAATGGTCAAACAAGAAAACAATGACAACAAAAATAAAGGCTTTTATTTTGTAATGATCAAAGCCTGAAAAAATATTTAGACTGGATCTGAAGACACCATAAAGACAAAGTCACTGAAAATGAGACATTTTGGACCTACCTGAACACACCACTGAAGCCAACAGCAAAAGCAACACAGGCAAAATGTCCATTTTCACCTGAACGCAGCACAGATACACAGACACTTACGGGACGACCACTGCTTATGTTGACAGAAGCCCCGCCCCCTCTTGTCGCCCAAAAGTTCAAACTCCTCATAATTCAATAATTCCAGGGTTGTTTCCATGGTAACTAGGCCGGTCCACACAGATGTAAGAATTTCATTGGTTCAGACCAAATCATCTCTATGAGACTCTGACCTCTGACTGGGACCACTCTTCTGTCTTCACTTGACTCCGTCCACAGAGAAGAACCAGATACAGGACGTTTTAGTGCGAGAATATGTACTTTATTGATTAAATGGGTAGTGACAATAGAATTGATTACAATAACATTCAAGATTATAATAATCTGTGATAAAAAATGATTATTGTACATGTAATTTACTTTGTAATGTCCAATGGGTGGAGAAGAGCTCTGTTTCAGAGATTTTTTTTTTTTAAATGGTGTTGTTATGGATCCAGACCAGCTCAGTTGAAGGTTGTGGCTATTTCACTAGTGGACTACTACCGTATTTTCACGATTTTCTTCAAAATGGCACGCCTTATGTGTGCTGTTGTAAGGCGGACGTGGTAGAGGACACCATGAGAACGCTAAAGGGGGAAGTGTGGGCGTGGTTTTGCCCCCCCCGCTCTTTCTTTAAACAGCACACTTGTATGCTTGTGTGTTGTTGTTGTTGTAGACCAGTGTAGTAGAGGAAACCATGAGAACTTTAAAGGGAGAAGTGTGGGCGTGGATAGTATATAAAACCAGCGCCCCATGCCTCAGGTGTGTGTGTGTTAAATATAGTAATGGCGGTACTTGTTGTTCAGTGGAGATGGTATGCTACTATTCTCCACTTGTGGACTTAATTAAGTAGATTAATGATACAATATGAAGGTATAACATCCTCTGATGAACCGATGACCATCATCTGCATCTACTCAGATCTAACATCTGAAGATAGCTTGCAGGGCTTGGTACAGCTCAGGGTACTTGCGGTCAAACATGTCTGTCGATGCTGTCATAATCGTGTTGTCGATGGTGTAGGCATACTGAGTCTCCAGGAAACTTCTGTCAAACTTCTTCTTTGAGTGATCTCCCAGACAGGCAGCGAGATGGACAGTGGCTTTCATCCGGAAGAGAGACAGCACCAATCCAAGCACCCAGGTCACCACGTAGAAGGGAAGTGTAACCTGATCTCCCCAAAGACAGAACGGGATGACGATGCGACTTCTTCCAGGTCGACCATATATTTTTGTCAGGTTGACAAACGCTGCCCAGGCTTTGTCCTCGTCCTTCAGAGTGCTGACCATGATGTTGGGAATTTGAGGAGTTTTGCTCTCTTTCATAGAGTTCCAGTGCTTTGGCAGAGACCTGGGATGATGCTGCTGGGTAAAAATGGAAAAGATCCAGCTGTGATTTATGCGGCATTTTGTTCTGACACACTGGAACAACCTGTGTGACGTTTGCAGGCGTCCTGTGGCGATGCCATAGGCTGCATTTGCTGAGATTAAACAGTTCCAGGGAGAATAGAGGAGCACGTCCTGAATTGAAGACCCTGACAGAAGACACAACGTTGGGATTTTTGTGTCGTTGATCGATCCATGTGCCACAAAGATGACGTCCACTGTTCGGATTCCATCTTCTTGTTTTTCTCCTTGTTCTTTAATGGAATTCTCACCAACACTTTCAACCACCTTCAAAAACAGGCTGAGAAGCTGAAGATAAACCTTAGCGTCACTAGACCTCAGCCATTGTCGTAAACACACGTCATTGCATTTCTCATCAGCAAAGTCTACGAGGATCTTTTTGTCCGTTTCACTCCTGTTGGGCGCCTCAAGACAGCGTTTGACCGTGGCTAACCTCGTCTCCTCCACATCCTTCTTTTTCTCAATCTGCCGGAGATCATTTCTGTGCAGCATAAGAAGGAACAGTTACTGCTCTCTACATACTCAGCTGAAGGCCCAGCTCAGATGGAGCTTGTTTTATTATTTAATTACCGTAACCCAAACGTTACATTGTACCTGATCTTCTCCAGATGCTCCTCCAATTCTCTTATCATCCTTCGGATCGCATTGGCTGTGTCTCGCAGGGATTGGCTGGCTTCAGTCAGGTGATTCTTTTGGATCATACCCTCCCAGTGGCTGATTGCCTTAGAAAGTTGAAATGCCAATCCAGCTGTTCCACCAACCAGCTGAGGAGAGAAAGAACCAATGGATAGTTGTGAGTACCAGTATCTAAAGACCAAGTTTCCTGGTACTAAATACATAACTCTGGCGACTGTTCTAAGTCACTGGTATGATACAGTTTTTGACTAAACCAATGTTGACTGTGTAGTTTGCATTCATTTTACTAACGTTTGAGGATAATGATACTGCTATGACCTTGTATCTAAAGTGACCTGTGGTGTAGTGACCTTAGCAGATGTAAAGAAGGCCTTGGTTGCTACGGGAACAGACATCCTCCCGATCACCTGCTGACGCCCAGTAGAGAACAGGGAACCAGATTTCTTGCCTCCAGCACTGAGGCTGAAAAATGCTAGAACTCCACACATGGTTGTGACAGTAGGTAAAATTTCACGATGACTCTGTGTGTCTGAAGTGCTGTAGTTGAATCGCCTCCTCAGTCCACTCCTTCTGGCCATGCTGTTGAGGATCTCCGTCATGATGCACTCGTCCAGCTCGTCCAAAGAAAACCTTTTCTTTTTCTTCTGCTCTTTGTTCACTTGTACGAACAACCGCTTAATTTCTTTCCCACATTTTTCGCATTCCTTTTCCACATCCTTTATCTTCTTCAGATTTTCATTGGACCTGAACCAAGACACTTTACTGGACAGCCCAGAGATGGTCGCGCCAGTAACTGCAGTTATTAGTGATATTGCACCTACAATTGGAAATGCTGGACCACTTAGGAGAGTTGCACCAATCAGACCAGCGCTACCAGCCAATGCAACTACTGTGCCTGTCTTTTTCTTTCTGCGTAATTTGTCCTCCTGATGGGGCTCCAGTTCATCTGCCAGTGTGGTGATGTGGTCGGCAGACCTTTGCTTCTTCTCCATCCAGGAGAACATGTGATATAGCAGCTGGTCAACAGTACTCATGGTGGAGACTTCCTTTAACTTCTTTAGCACAAATCTGAAAACAAAAAAAAAACACATTCCTTGGTTCCAACACATACTGTATCTGTTGGAATCATTTTCAAAGATCACTCAGTTTTTTCATTTGCATTTGTTGGCCATTCAATCTGTGGTTTTAGATCAGATTTAGATCCATAGTTTGTAAAAAAAAAAAAAATTTAATTCTATGCACAGTTCCACGTTGGTTATGGTTTGTTCAACCAGCGATTTCTCTCCCCTGTATTTGTCTGTGACCCACACTTGATGCATTTCCAGGTGGTGACATGTCACCTTACATCCAACACCTGTTCAAAAATCTGCTCCGGTCAGACAAAGTGACGAAATCTTTATTTTTTTATTTTTTATCCTTCAGGAAATTATTCCCCATCCCCGGGGAGCTGTGTGTGGGAACGATACCGTGCTCAGGGCACCTCAGCAGTAACGAGATCCGAACCGGGGGCCTTGTGGACCCAAGTCCATTTCCTTAACCACTAGTCCACTAACTGCCCCAAATTACAAGGACACTGCTTATAAAGTAGATACACACTGGCTTAACCTTTATTATTATATCTAGAAAATGTCCGTTTTAATGCCGGTCGTATACTTTTATTTAGTTGTCTTCATCCGCCACACCTTATGGACCGATCACCAGTGTTGGGCAAGTTACTTTAAAAAAGTAACTTATTACTTTACTAGTTACTGCTCTGAAAAAGTAACTAGTTACATTACTAGTTACTGAATTATAATAGTAACAAATAACTAGTTACTTTACTTAACTTTAAAAACACATTTAAAAAGTTAGTGTTGTGTTCTGTAGCAACTTTCATAATGAAATGTAGTGGAACAATAAAAACAAAATAGATGTTTAGACATTTTGACAGACATCTTTATCGTAACCTCAACTTGCCACTTGCTGTGGTCTTACTTGTGGGTGTGTGCTGCTGTACCGCCTCTTGCGCGTGTGTGAGACTGTTTATTTCCCTATAAGGCAAGAAGCCCGAAGACCCGCCCAGGTCTCTTTCTGATTGGCTTAGCATGAAACGTTAACCTATGTCAACCAATCATCGCTCCTTTTACATAGTGCACGAGTTTCACATTTTTTCACAAATCCCTGCGCACACTGGGAGGATTCGGCGCGCGTCGATTGCTCAGCGGCAGATTCTCATCGCGTGCGCGTAAATTTACGTGAGCCTGAAGTCACTCGAGGCCGTGAGCAAAACATCGATCGTGTTCGATTTCTCTCGGCACGAGTGAACAAAGTCTCATCGTGTGCGGGCTACGTGAGCATCTTTCTCACTACAAATGATTTGTGCGCATGCGTTACAATGATGCAACAACAATCCTCCCCGTGTGCGCGGGGCTTTAAGAGTTACCACACACACACACACACACACACACAATGTCAGGCAGCAGACGATGTTGCAGCTACGCAGTTTGTCCCTCCCGAGTGGAGAGAAACTGTGCATTTGAGCTCCAATCACTAATGATCATCGAGCTCCTTCACGTCTCGATGATGTCACTGATTGGGAAGAGAAAAGCGTTACGGTGCCAGGAGTGACGCGTTGGTCCTAACACTGCTTATCAGGTTTATCTGCATTAAATAGCTAATATATAATCAGTAATGTAATTGAATTATAATCAAAAATAACATTTCCATAAACTCATATATTTGAATTCCAAAGTTTTTAAACTAAAAAAAAAATTGTGGCAAGTGATTGCCTTACTTTTTTTGAGTAGTACTTACTTCTTAGGGTTTACAGTATTCAAAACACAGCGTGAAAAGGAAACTTCACAGAGGATGAAAACACTAAGGACCAACAGCACAAGACACCAGATAAGAAAGATTCTACTATTACCTGTAAAGCGACCAGCAGTAGATCTTGGAATCTCCGTAGCCTTCCAACGATCTGTTGGTCGTGTTCCTTGGTATAGACTGTGTATTCTGTGCTGGTGGTTCAACTGACTTCCTTTTCACGTCGTCACTTAGCTTTTAAGCATTTAGCGTTCACCATTTCCGGTGCTAATGCACAACAGACCGATCATATCTGGTCTCTTCCTGTCATTTATTCCACAATTATCAGAACCATCCACCAGTAAAAGTGAAAGTGATCTCTTTTGTTACTTTATGTAGTATTGTGTTACAGACAGTAATACGAGAGGTAAGATAATATATGAGATAAGACTTTATTCATGTCACGCCAGGGAAATCCAGTCGTTAAAGCAGTGGGATTGACATGGACAGTAGTGGCAACCGAAACAGCAGGTATTTCTTACAATCAGAAAGCCACAAATATCAAAGTGATGTCGTCCACCTCCACCATGGTGGGTGGAGACGAGCACTGCTTGAGAGATGACTTTTGGCCATGATGTTCTTATGGGTGTGGTGCCAACATGACGTAATTCTATTCTTTTACACTGGGTGGCACATGTTAGGACAGAGGTAGCAACTGCATGTTGTTGGTTAGGAGGTTCATCTGACTCCTCTTCAGTGCAATAGTGGGTCGTCTTGTTCTTGGCTGAAGTTGGAGCAAAACTGATTATTTGTGAGTGAATGAAAGGGAAAACAATTGCATGGTTTTGAGGTGACAAGGAGGAGAAGGAGTTTAGATGTAGAGCAGTGGAGACTGTGGAGGAGACTGAGGAGAAGAATAGAGTGGAGTCAGGATGGAACAACTGGAGAAAAGAGTCAGGAGTGATCTGAGATAGAAGAGAGTCAGCTAAGGTGGAGGGACAGTGGAGAGACCAGCCATGATGGATGGATTAGAGACACATGAATAGACAGAAGACAGGAGACAGAGCTGGAGGTGGAGGAGTTAAAGATGCTGAGATTCTCTTTAGGAGAGACAAGGATGGACAGGATCAGGAATGAGGTGATTAGAAGGTTTGGAGAAAAAGAAGCTAGAGAAGACAGATTGAGATGGTTTGGACATGTTCAGAGGAGGGACAGTGGAGACATTGGTAGAAGAATGATCCTAGAGATGGAGCTACCAGGTAGGAGACAAAGAGGAGATTGATGGATGCAGTGAGGGAGGACATGGAGGTAGTGGAGTAAACACAGATTCGGTTTGGCAACCTCAAAATAAGGGACAAGCCCAAAGGAGAAGAAGATATAAGACAACCTCCCTCCTATGGACTCACCACCTGCTGGAAGACACACAATATGGTGCAACGTGATTTGGCAACGGACAAGCAGATGAAGATGAATGAATGTATAACACAGCAAATCAGCTGTTAGCTACACAAATCCTACAACTGCTGCCAAAAACCTGACAAACTAAGATATTTATATAAAAACATTCACTTAAAGAGCAAAAAAAATGTTGGTAAAAGAAAGAAGCTAAAGTGCTAAACTGTAGATTTTTTCCCACAGATTTCTGCTCCTGTTTCTTGGCTCAGCCACGCCCCCTGTTGGAGAAACATTAGATTCAATCATTCAGACCCAAAGAAATGTCTTTTATATCAGTTGGTAATTTTGTCTCAGATCTGGAACTGGTATAAAAAAAATATCAATCTAAATAAATTCTGTATCGATGAGTCAAAATATACATTTTTTGTCCAAAGTGAATTTTAAACCCTGTGTTTTCTTCTCTCTCCAGTTGCTGAACTCACCTCGTGGTTTGGTTACTGGACAAACTTCACGCCCTTCATCACCTTCTCCTGGGAACCACTGCTGCTGCCCCCACTCACCGAGCTCCTCCTTATGATCCCTGAGGCACAGGTGACAGAGTGGATCAGCAGGACCTTGACTCCACCTCAAGACCAGGTAGTAAGATCTGCAGGATATGTGTCCTACCTGTAGGGGGCAGACTATTTCTGTGACCAGGAGGGTGGTTTCCTGTCTTTGAGAAGCGGCGTTGGCGATGATGGCTGAGTATGGTGGCAGGGGAGACGAGGTTGGGGGGCAGGGTTTTACCCATCCTCAGATACAGAGCCTCGGTCTCCTGTTTCTGACTGGCCTGTAGCGTCTGCACCTGGGCCTGGTGTCTGTCAGGGGGCGGAGTCAACGTGTTTGACAACGTCACATTTGCGGAGTTTTGGCGCACCGCCTACTCACTTTTCACGAAGTTTCTTTAACTCCTCCCACATCTCCTCCAACTCGGCTTCTGATTCGTCAGAGCTGGCGCTGGAGCCGCTTTCTGACCCGTCCCGAACACCAACGGCCACATGCTTTCTGGACACAGCTAGGCTGCTCTCTGATTGGCTGAGCCCCTGTGTGCTCTTGGAGGTGGATGTGGTTTGATTGAGCTGGCCTGGCTGCTGAGCGTCTTTAGTTGGTGTGACCTGGAATCGTCCAGTGGAGACCCTCTCTGGACTTCTGGCTGAGTCATGTTCTCCTGACACCTGATGGTGGACTTTGGTTTCATGGTTGCTCCTTGTGTTACCTCTGTGGACCGGAGTCTGAGCTGGTGAAGACACGATGGGAGGAGACACCTGTTTAAAGAGGAAGACGAGGAATTGATGTTATGATAATGTTGACGTCTATGAATCCAATATGTTCAGTCCAGTAAACCAGGGCCAGACTTGGGCAAACTAGGGCTCGAGGGCCAGATGCGGTCAGTTGAACTTTGTAATCTGGCCCTTCCAAACCAAATTATTATTTTTATTTATATTATCACTATACAAAATTAACAATATAAATTATCACTTTACTAAGTCGACTAAATAACACATTGTTGGTATTTAAGTCAAAAAGTAATGTAATAATTTGTTCAAAACTGAACCAAAAATAAATAAACTTAATCATATTTAATATTTAAATCGTTAATATTTAGTAGTTTGTCCTATAGCAACAGTAGAGCTCTGTGGGGAATCGTAAAAACCTTTTTTCCACCACTGTACTTCTTCCTTTCAAGCTGCAATGCCTGCATTTGCCCAATAGATGGTGCAGAAAAGTCTTTTTAGATTAGACCACTATTTACCTGGGATCGATTTGGGCTTTGAATGAGCACTGCCTCCTGCTGGCTGTCTGGTGCAGTGACACTTTGAGAAGGCAAGGAGCTGTTCGGTCTTGGGGACTGGACGGAATCATAGTACGAGGTCGGTGAGGGAGGACTGTGTTTGGGGACCATGAAGGGGGAGACAGCTGAGGGGTAGAGGGGTAAATAGGGTCTGGTGGGGGGCGGGAAGTGTTGGGGTGGAACGCCAACTGATGGCAGAAATGATTGCGTCATGCTCATGGCAAGTGAGAACATATTGCTGAAGGTAAAGTATGGTTGATCTAAAGTCGGCCACTGATAAAGGGAAGGGTTCAAAGGTCGGACGGGGGGGAGGGAGTGGTTACTCTGAACACCAGATAATAAAGGGAAGGTGGAGTAAGGAGAGGTTGGAGGTGATTGTGTCTGAGGTTGGTGAAGAGGAGATGGTGATGGAGATGGGATGGAGTCTGCCTGGGGTCCAGGTTGAGGGTGATGATCCCTGGATGCTGAGGAAGAGGATGGAGATAGAGTCAGAATATAAAGAAAATCCAAAGTCACAGGTGTCAAACTGATGGTCCGGGGGCCCAATGCGGCCCACCATGTGATTTTGTATGGCCTGCAGAAGTTTAAAAGCTGAACAGAACTTCATTATTATTATTACACAACAATGAACACTTGTAACTTGATTAAATGGAAATCAATTCCAGAAACATTTATTTGTATGTTATCCTCCAGACCACCAGATGGGGACAAAGCTGTGTTGCTGTGTTTCTTCTTCCATGACAGCTTCACCCCTGTCCTTCTGTACACCTGGTCTGTGTGGAGGTGCACCTCCGTACCTGAGGAGGTGTCACGTGGCTGTGAGTTTTGTGACAACGCAGGGGGCGTGGCCTCAGGGGATATGTAGAAGTTGACTGTGTTTGGAGGGGCATGGTCTGCAGCAGCTGCAACATCTGAGGTTAAAAGAACATGAGAAACAGGATTGGTCGTCAGTCGTGGGTCCAAACATCTGGACATCAACCTCCACCTTCCATGTTACCAGGAAGTGATGGCGACGACTCGTTGGTGTTGAGCCTCTGGGTCGACTCTTCAGACTGACGTGGTTTGGAATTCACCACATCAGACGTACCGGCCTACACACACACACACACACACACACACACACAATTATTATCGTAAACAACCTCAAATGTCCAATGTTACTTTTGCTGATATTGTCCAAACACTAAATTTCCGATTCCGACGAAGTGTTTACCATGGACTGTGATGCTGTAGAACCGGGAATCGTCGGCTGCTGCTGCATCTTTAACTCCGCCCTCTTGATGATGTCATTCATGCGCTGGATGAATCCTTTACTCTCAGGCGGCAAAATGAAGTCTCTGTGGAGCTGAGAAGAAACTGGACTTTGACTTGAAGGTGTTGATTCCAGCACTAAACTAAACTCAGGTCTTCACCAACCAGGAGACATCTGAGCTGCTTCTGAGCTCTGATTGGCTGCTTACCATAACGGAAGCAATGTCCTCAGGATTGTCTCCATCCAGGTCGAATTTGAAGGTAACCATCTTGTTGTCGTGAGTCTGGAGTTGACACTCGACCACACGGTCGTCCATCTTAATAGGAAGAAGCCACGGCAGACAGACAGGCAGATGATGATGACGATGACGATGACTTCATCACCTTGTCAATGACAGAGACAACGTCTTCTCACCCCTGTTATTCTTAGACGTGCCTTCACTCTTCTTCTGAACTCCTTGGCTTGTGCCTGGGCCTCCCTGTAGCTCCTTTCTGATTGGCCGTCATTACTGTCACTCAAACCCGAGGCGACGTCAGAGGCATAGCTTTGGAAACGTAGTGGTTATACAATTATATAAGTGTATACATATATATATATATAAGTACATATATATATATACATATATATATATATATTAGGGGTGTGACGATTCACTCACATAATGATCCGATTCATATCTCGATTCACAGGCTACGATCCGACTCAGGAACAATTCATAAAAAATATTAAATGATCGATCCAGTTCGATCCAACTAATTTGTACACCCTAATAAATATATAGTGTATTTTAGGGGTGTGACGATTCACTCACATAATGATCCGATTCATATCTTAATTCACAGACTGCGATCCGATTCAGGAACGATTCATAACAATCAATCCAGTTCGATCCGATTCGGTTCAGATTGATCCAAAACGAATAATTTGCACACCCCTAATATATATACATATATATATATATATTAAATGTCATCATTATGCTGGATGAGGCCCGTTTAACTGTTCAATCCAGCCTCCCAAACTTCCAAACTTAAGAAATTATTTTGTTCATTTATATTATTATTATTAGAGTAAATCTGCCTTTTCACTGCAGTACTCATGTTTCTCCAATAGATGGCCAAAAGCGTTTTGACGTAATGCTTGACCTTTACATACATCACACCAACCCTTCTGGCCTTGAGGACCCACTGTGGCCCATGACTCAAATGGTTTGGTCAGTTCTGCAGACGATGGAGAGATTACCTGTCCACAGGTGAGGAGAAACCACGCTGGGACTTTGAAGGCGTCCCCTCAGGATTCTGGGAAACTGCGATGCTCTGAGAATGTGAGACAGACAGGTTTACTGAGCGCTACCTGTCTGTACACGAGGCTCAGACTGTGTCCTCTCGCTCACCTTAGGGAATCGCAGCACGGGGAAGGGCGGAGCCTTGGAGCGTGTCAGGGATGTGGGGCTTGTGATTGGACGGGACACGGTTTGAAGACGGTCACCTGAGATATCTGGAGAACCATCTGGGAGGAGACTACCAGAGTCAGTGTCTGTCTCTGAATGGTCCAAACTCACAGAAGTTATTGGTGTCAATGGACTTTTAAGTTTTAAAATTAGAATTAAAATATCAGAAAATAACCCAAGAAAACAAGGAAATTAACAGAAAGTCAACGTCACACAGAGTTTAAACAAACAGACGATTGTTCACAGCTTTGACCTGCACTCATCTGTTCCTCCTCGTCTTGATCTGTCCAGTTGAGGGGGCTAGAGAGCCCTATATCCTCCAAATGTCTTTGGGTCAACCCTGCTGGTGTGGCAGTGGTCTCGATGGGCGGGGCCTGTAACCAGGAAGTCGATAAAAAGTCTAACTTTGACATACATATATATATATATACATATATATATATATATATATGTGTATATGATTTATATGTTAATCTCACTTCATTTTTGCCATATTTATGTTTTTCTATGTTGTTACTTGTCTTACAGCTTACAACTATTTCAACTGTATTTTCTTGACCATAAGATCTTGACCATATTTATGGTGTCTTCAACCTGAAACGTCTTCTCGTTCAGCTCTTACATTCGGTTCCTCTGGTGTCGTGGGGACACTCAGGAAGTTCTCATCATCCTCCAAGTGGTTTGGCTCCTTCTCACGCTGGCGTTTTATGGCGGTCACTCTGTACCTGATGGCTCTGGCCACCAGCTTATAGTCCGCCTTGCAAACAAAGCCGAGCACCACCTGCACCACCACATGAGACACACTCAGGTCACACAACCAACCCCGCAGCCCGAGTGGATGATGTCGTCGGTTGGAGGGCAGTTACCATCTCCCGGGCCACTTCCTCAGGAATGTCCTTGTACAGCTCATACACGAACTCCAGGGCGTTATCGTCCTTGTACTTTCCGTGGAGCTTCTTGTTGCCGTCCATGCGCAGCCACAGCGTCAGGGTGTTACTGGTGTCACCGTTTCCCTCCGCCAGCTCCACATGCACCCCCGTGTGCTCCTGGAAGAAGCGGTGGTCCAGCAGGTCCTGGACCGTCAGTCTGTGGAACCAAAGAGCTGCTATTGCTTCATGGTCGTTTTGATTCCTTCTGCTAATTTAGCCTCAACGCAAAAAAGTCTGTCTTTCTTCAATTCCTTGGAGTATGTGTTCAACTAAACAGGCGACAGTTTCACCTTGAGTTGCTACGTTGTGAGTCATTTTTGTTTTGTCCTGAACTTTCTGCTCCACTTTTTTATTCTAAAGTTCTACAAGTAGTGTACCCTACTCACCTCTTGTTGTGGTCGTTGCGTATACAGCCCTCGATGATCTCCTGTAGCTCCTCTGCGTTCACTTTGTAGAAACTCTCGGGTTTGGTGCCCTAAAAAGAAAGAAAAAATCTAAACAAAAGACAAACAGGAAGTGACGAGCACTCTGAGGAGCCTGAGGCTTTACATTCGTGACTTTGCGATAAATCTGAGCAGCGTTCTGACACTCAGAGTACGGATACTCAGATGTAGCCATTTCCAGTATGCACATTCCAAAGGCATAGACGTCCACGGCCTCGTCGTACTTCTCCTCGTACATTTCTGGGGCCATGAACTCTGGGGTTCCTGGACGCCAAAACATAAGGAGGAGTTAAACAGTAGTCTCCTCATGGAGTCTGAAGGTTCTGCCGGAGAACAGAGAACTTGGCCACAATGTCTCACCGATAACACTCTTGGCAAATGAGGCTTTTTTGAGCGTGGCGAGGCCCAGGTCTCCGATCTTGATGGACGCCGTCGGCCCCGAGATAAAGATGTTGTCGCACTTCAGGTCCCGGTGCAGGATGGGTGGATCTCGCGAATGCAGGAAGTGAAGTCCTTTCAGGATCTGGAGACTCCAGCGCTTCAGCAGCTTCACCTTCATTGGACGAAACCTACGCACGTACCTGCAGAGTAATACAGGTTGGACGTGGGATCAGAGGAGATACAGATCAGAGAAAAGTCAGGACTGACATGATGACCTACATCTTCAGGGTGCCTGAGGTCATGAGCTCGGTGACCAGAACGATGCACTTCTGACTTTTGAGCGTGGCCTTCCAGGAGTCGTAGAAGCGAACGATGTTGGGATGCTGCAGAGTTTTGAGGATTTCCACCTCCTCTGTGAAACGTTGTCGAGCTGCTGTGTTCAAACGCTCAGTCTGAAGCCACACAAGAAGAACGGAAACACAAAGACACAACAGAGAAGACACAGCAGATGCACAGCAGAGAAGAGGACACAAAAATCAGTGTCACATCCAAAGCACCTCAACCATCATCCTTTTTTCTTGTTGCCTAAATTAATATATTGACATGTTGTGAAACAATATATTTTAAAAGACAAAATATAAAACATTTGACATGTTTGTCCTGTGAACTCCTTTTTGTCTTCTTTGTGTTGTGCTTCTTTGGCTACTTCTACACTTTAGAGCAGTGATTCTCAACTGGTGGGTCGTGGACCTGTTTAGAGTCAGTCACAGGCCCTTTGCAGGGGAAATAAAATTGTTGAGAAAAAGAATAACATACAATATATTGCCAGAACCATTTACTGAATTAACCTTAAGGGTACAGTTATTACTCTTAACTCGTTTTGTTACCATGGTTCTAGAACCTTGGTTGATCTGTGAGGCTGATCAGTTGATAATGTTCTTGTTGAACTGTAAACCTAAACTAGTCCTGGTCAGACCAGTCACCACTGTTGACTGAGACCAAAGTCAGCATGAGTGAAGGTGTAACCATGGTAACCACTAAGGCAGGTAGATCATTGACGTGTGATTGTTGCACGTTGTCCTACACAGGACTTTTCTGTATTTTTCTGTTGCTATAATATATATTTTTTTGTGTCACTGTGTTGTTTGTCGTCTCACCTGGAGCTCACACCAGGCCACCTCCACCGTTGTCTCTGTGTCCAAACCTCTGTACACCGTCTTGAAGGATCCACGTCCAATCTCTACGTCGAATTTCAGGAATCTCCCATCGGGGGAGGAGGCCACGGCCTCATCGTGCTCATCCTCTTCTTTCTGGCTCCACAGAGAGGCCTCGTTGTGCTCCTCCTCCTCCGATTCTGAAGTCATTTTTTGATTTGCTGAAGGCGCAGCGTAATGGAACATCTCTACCTGTTCCTGTTCTTCTTTATTGCTGCCCTGCTGTCTCCTGATGGTTCTCTCCATGCTGTTTGGTAACATCATACCAAGTTCCTCTTCCCCCTGATATTCAACACCGAGTCACAGATGAAAAAATAGTAAAAATAATTTGTAAAAATAACCTGTTTACGAATAAATCAAAAATGTTTCACAGTTGTTAAAGTCAGTGTAAATAAGGAAGATTAACTATCATGGCTGCGTATTCACTTGGAGAAATAACTTTTGTTGTGATGTAACTCAATTGTCCATCTTCTGATTATTTAATAGTTTAGAAAAAAATATATTAAAAAAAATGTTATTGACGTAGACATTGCACAATTGTGTTGTATGCAATTTATTATAATTATATAAATTGTGATTCCACGTGTTGGAGTTGGACAGCATATTTCAATTATTCAAAATTAATCAAATATTTAAATGTTTATTCTAAAATGAATTTGTTAGATTATTAAACACATTATTATTATTATTATTATTATTATTATTATGTATAATATTAATGGTAATAATAATAATAATTTTGTTATAATGTTAAGGGTTATTTTTGTTAATATATTATTTTTGTAGAATTCTTAGACTTACTGTTGGCAGCAACAGGTAGATTATTGCAGTCGAGGAAAAAGATAAATGATGTCAAAAAACAATTTTGAATAAATAACAGGAGAACTGTGAAATAAAGAAGAAGAAGACGAGCGGCAGCTGCGGTTCTTCTTACGTGTTTTCAAAGTAAAACATTTTATCAGTCTTGAACAGACGCACAGGCCCCGCCCCCGTTTACACCTGCCTGATAATCTGGCGTCTGCGTTCGATCGATTGCTCTGTGATCGTCTCTGATCTATCCCATAATCCCTCGCGCCTTCACCACTTGGCCAGTCATTGTGACGTCACTGTAAAACAGACACCGGGCTCCGAGAGAAGAGAGCGATTTCAGAAAAACAAATCTGACAAGTTTATCAGACCGATTTCCCACTCGCTTCAGACAGTTTAGCTGCGGTTAGTCAACGACTTTTCACCCGGAATAATGAAAGAAACTGCGGCTAAGCGGCGTGACAAATCAGGGGCGGCAGGCCGCGACTCCAAAAGCGAGAGGCCGAAGGAGCCGCAGGAAGCGGAGCAGCAGGATGTGGAGATGCCCGAGGAGGAGGCGAACTCTGCGTCCAAGGGACCCCGGGAGCAGGACAGCCTCACCTTGGAGGGTAGGAGATAAGCTGCTGTTTGGTACCAAAACACGGGGGGTTCGGCGGCTCCGTGGAGCTAAGTGTCAACATACTGCTAACTATGCTAACGGCTAATTAGCAGAGTCATCATAGTGAAGGAGCAGTTGAAAACTAACCAAGATATTTTCTAAAATATTATAAAAGATACTGCTCACAGTCTTGGTTGTAATTGTCAACCCAATGTGTCTGAAAAGGCTATTGTTAACTAGTTAACAGGCCAACTCCTTACTAACTAGGTGATGAGTACAGTACATCACAAGGAAGAGCTAACTGCTAACTGGCTTCTAATATTTACAGCCATAAACGCAGGCGAACTGGAATGGTGAGGTTACAAGGAGCAGAGGAGGAGAAGGTGGAGGAGTTTAGATACTGAGGACCAACTGTTCAGAGCAGTGGAGACTGTGGAGGAGACTGAGGAGAAGAATAGAGTGGAGTCAGGATGGAACAACTGGAGAAAAGAGTAAAGGAGGAGTTGAAGATGCTGACATTCTCTTTAGGAGAGACAAGGATGGACAGGATCAGGAATGAGGTGATTAGAGGGACAACACAGACAGGAAGGTCTGCAGACAAGGCTAGAGAAGACAGATTGAGATGGTTTGGACATGTTCAGAGGAGGGACAGTGGATACATTGGTAGAAGAATGATCCCAGAGATGGAGCTACCAGGTAGGAGATAAAGAGGAGATTGATGGATGCAGTAAGGGAGGACATGGATGTGGTTAGAGTTACAATTGAGGACACAGAGGACAGGGGGAGATGGACATTGTTGACTCGCTGTGGAAACCCCTGAAAAAAGGGACAAAAGGAAAGGAAGAAAAAACGGAGCCGTAACTGTCAACTACAGCTTAGTCAAGTGTGGTGCAACTCTGCCCTTAATACTAACTAAAAACTAATGTGTCTTTTTGTTGTGTCTCAGCTGTAAACTAACAGAGACTCAAGGACGTTACGATACCAAACCTTTGCTTCTGTCTCCTCAGACATTAAGGAACATGTGAAGCAGATCGAGAAGGCAGTGTCTGGGAAGGAACCTCGCTTCGTTCTCCGTGCCCTGCGAGCCTTACCGTCCACCAGCCGTCGTCTGAATGCCAACGTTCTTCACAAGGCTGTGTGTGGCTTCTTCACCACCAACGCTGCAACCAAGGACTTTCTGCTGGGCTTCCTGGAGGAGGTGAAGTGTCAGTCTGACCCTGTGTAACGAAGAGGAACATGTGAAGCAGATCGAGAAGGCAGTGTCTGGGAAGGAACCTCGCTTCGTTCTCCGTGCCCTGCGAGCCTTGCCGTCCACCAGCCGTCGTCTGAATGCCAACGTTCTTCACAAGGCTGTGTGTGGCTTCTTCACCACCAACGCTGCAACCAAGGACTTTCTGCTGGGCTTCCTGGAGGAGGTGAAGTGTCAGTCTGACCCTGTGTAACGAAGGCAGCGTTCGACTCAGGCCCTGACCCTCACTCACTGCCTGTCTGTCTGTCTGTCTGTTCTGTTGCAGCCCATGGAGATGGCGGACGGAGAAGTGCATTTCCGTCCCAGGACTGGTAAAGCTGCAACAGTTCCTCTGCTGCCAGAGGTGGAGGCATATCTACAGCTGCTGCTGGTCGTCTTCCTGACCAACAACAAGAGATACACAGAGGTGAGCAGGCGTCCACAACACGCCCAAAGTTAAAGATGTTCTGTCCTGCAGACATCCTTGTTGACCTGGCTATTTTCAGATTTACTATCAATTTTACATTCTAACATTTTACATTCTATTCTTTTTTTTATGGTAATGATAAATTTTCTTGCAGCCTTTCAGTTGAGCCACTGTGATGTAAAAATTCCTTCCGTTGCAGAATCAAAATTGTAAGGAACTGAAACAAATAAATATTACAAATATTATTACATTACAGTGCATTTATTGAATCCAATTCACAATTACGAGAAAAAGGTTACAGTAACTGACAGTAAAAGTGAATAAGAAATAAATTATAAAAAGCAAAATACATTTTAAGAAGAGAATTGTTAAATATTAGTTTTCCCAGAGTGTCATAGTGAAAAGACAGGGTAACAAAGAAAGAAATGTTCAAGGAATGTTTAATATTGTAAAAGCAACGTCAGGATGTTATGATTTTGTTCTGTCAGTGTCTGAAAGCTGTGCATTTTTTTTATTTCCAGGCTCAAAAGGTTTCAGATGATCTTTTGCTGAAAATCAGCTCCAAAAACCGCAGAGCTCTGGATCTGGTGGCGGCCAAGTGTTACTACTACCACGCCAGAGTCTACGAGTTTCTCAAGCAGTTTGACACCATTCGCAGGTAAAGACAAATTCACTCACTGTTTCCTTAGTCCAGTCTGAATGAAGCAGCACGAGTCGCACCGTCAGATCCCTGACTTGTCTGAACTCTTTCAGTTTCCTGCACACCCGCCTCCGGACGGCGACTCTGCGTCACGACACCGACGGTCAGGCCGTCCTCCTCAACCTGCTGCTGAGAAACTACCTGAACTTCAACCTGTACGACCAGGCCGAGAAGCTGGTGTCCAAGTCAGTGTTCCCTGAGCTCGCCAACAACAACGAGTGGGCGCGCTACCTGTACTACACAGGTCTGTCGTCGTGACTACAGTGTGGTTCAGATGTTCAGTCCGACCACAGCAGAACTAACCAGAACGTTTGCGTGTTTGCAGGTCGTATCAAAGCCATCCAGCTGGAGTACTCTGAGGCTCGCAGGACTTTGACTAACGCTCTGAGGAAGGCTCCTCAACACACCGCTGTGGGCTTCAAGCAGACGGTGAGTCTGAGTGACATCACTGCTGCTCTGAGACACCAGGACGGAAGTCTGTAGTAGATCAGTTGAGTGAATGTCTCTGTGTCTCCAGGTCCACAAACTGCTGATTGTGGTGGAGCTGTTGCTGGGAGAGATTCCAGACAGACTCCAGTTCAGACAGCCATCGCTCAAGAGGTCACTGATGCCGTACTTCCTGCTCACACAAGGTAAACTGATCTGAGCTGCAGGTCCAACCAGACGGGCTGCATACGACCCGTTTGGATTTTGTAACAGGACCAAACTTGTCCAAATTATGTTCCCAATTGAAGGTTTTGGGGAAAGAGTTTTCAGACAATCGTAAAACTTTACAAAATCTCTCAAAGATTGCAGATGTGGCTGCACTAAACACATGCAAATACAAATTAATAATAAAAATAGTAATACATCAGTTTTATATAACACTTTTCATGATACTCCAAGACGATCTACATATGTCGTTTATGTTTTACTTGTTTGCAATAAAAACTAACAAAACTTGAAGATTCTTGAAGGTTTCAATCATCTCTCAGTCCACACCCGTAAAATGATATCACTGATCTTAACCCATGAGTCAAACAGTTTGCCCAACCCCAGGGTGAGACCCTCAACCGTCCGACTTAAGCAGACCTGTGCAAACTATGGCTTGAGGGCCAAAGGTGGCTCGTTTAATACTTTATACGGCCCACCAAATTTTCTAAATGGCTAAAAACTTTTGAGGAATTTAATGGCTTGACCTTTACATGTTATTTCACACAATGCTGAATAGCCCCGCCCCCTGTGTCAAATATTAGCACCAATAGTAGCCCTTGACTCACAGAACTTGCCCAACCCTGGACTGTTTTTGTTTTCCTCCAGCTGAAAACAAACCCTATAATCTAAGATGTTTCTTTTATTTACAAGTCTTTTAAATGTGAAAGACACAGGCTCTAAATGTGTCTTTGTCTTTGTGTGTGTGTGTAGCTGTGAGGACAGGTAACCTGGCTAACTTTAACCAGGTCCTAGAACAGTTTGGTGAGAAGTTCCAGACAGATGGGACGTACACCCTCATCATCCGCCTGAGACACAACGTCATAAAGACAGGTAAGCCAATCACAGATCAGCACTGCTGTGACATCATTCCCCTGTTGTTCAGCTCACCTACCTACTGTGTGTGTGTGTCAGGTGTGCGCATGATCAGCCTGTCCTACTCTCGCATCTCGTTGGCCGACATCGCCCAGAAGTTGCAGCTTGACAGTCCTGAGGATGCAGAGTTCATTGTTGCCAAGGTAACCGGAGCACCAGCTGCCAAACACCAATCTAACTCGGTGGAATTTGGACAAAAACAAACATTGTTGTTTCCAGGCGATCCGTGACGGCGTCATCGAGGCGAGCATCAACCACGAGAAAGGTTTCGTCCAATCAAAGGAGACCATGGACATCTACGGAACCAGAGAACCACAGCTGGCTTTTCACCAGAGGATCTCCTTCTGCCTGGACATCCACAACATGTCTGTGAAGGTAGGGTTGTCCCATCAGACTGGTCGCCTCAATGTTACATGTGGTTGCAGTAGCACTCTGTGGTCAGCAGATGTCTCTATCTTTACAGGCCATGAGGTTTCCTCCTAAAGCCTACAACAAGGACCTGGAGTCAGCAGAGGTAACTCCACAAACACTGGTCGACACATAGTGAAGTTTGACAAAATGTCAAGAAAAATCAAAGTTTGCCAAAAGAACATGACATTGTTTAAAATCTGTTAAATATGGCCGAAATAAATTAGGAGAAAATACCAAATGGCTATAAAAAGTAAAAAAAAAACTGTTATCTTGGAGGAAAGTGCTAAAGAAGAAAAATACACAGAAAAAAAATGAAAACTGTATTTGTGTTTGTGGTCAGGAACGCCGGGAACGTGAGCAGCAGGATCTGGAGTTTGCCAAAGAAATGGCTGAAGACGACGATGACAGTTTTCCATGAGGCTGCTGTGTTAACTTCCTGTGCAGGCAGGAAGTGGATGTGTGTTTGTGTGTGTGTGTGTGAGAGAGAGAGTGTATTGTTCTGCCACATAGTCTGACAATTTTCCAATAAGTGTAACAATAAAAGATGAATAAGTCTTTGAAAAGGGCTCGCGCTTTCTTTATTCCCGCCTCTCTGGCACCACCTGTTGGCAGCTTTGTGACAGTGTCAGTCTGCATTACTGTCTGGTAAATCTACTCTTTGGACTTTTATCTGTTTGGTTGTTTTATCTGCTTCTCTGTTTGTCTGTGGACTGACTCTTAGTTTTGGCTTTTGGTTCCATCAAAGGAAAAAAGAAAGAAAGAATCATGAAAATAATTCTACAGCACAAACCTGGCTGTGGATTTTTTTTGAAGTTTAATTTCAAAACCCAAATTAGACACTGTCTTCACTGCTGCGATGGTGCTGAAATAAAGTTGACTATTGGACATATTCGCTCTGCTGAGTTAAATACTACGATGAATTAGTACAAGTCCAAACCAGTACAAGTTAAGTACAATTAGTACAAGTACAGTCACCAAGTCAAGACACTAATCCAGCATTGCAGTACTGATGGCTGCAGTACTGACTACGACCAACACCTCAGGTTAAATCAAGAACAGGACAAAGGAATTCCACCCTGAGTCAGTATGATGTCACTTCCTGACACCGCGGGATCCAGGGTCAAGATCCTGAGTCAACTTTTTTTTTCTCCAGGATTTCTTCAGCACCGTGCTGACTCATGACCTCATCAACTGGCCGTCATCTGTCATCAGTGTCGTCAGAATCTGGATCTTCTTCATCAGATTCCTAAAAAATAAAAAAATCTCCAGTTCTTCTGTCTCTTCAACTCACAGTTACTGTACATTCTGTCAAACTCTTAGTTTCCATCTTCTAACCGTTGATGCAGGTAAAGTCCAGATGTTTTTGCTTGAACTTTTACTAAAAGTTTGTTATTTTTAGGTGAAGCCAAAATTCAATCAAATTAAATGTTATTTCTTCAATCGTGACAAATTCCTTTTCTGAAATAATGGAATATTTAGACATTAACTTTAATTTTATAACATTAATATAATATGATAGTTTTATTTACAGTTTTCAGATTCTTTAAACCAGTCTAACTCGCACCAGTCTTTACAGTCAAACCATATCTGTGTTTTTAACTGTTTATTTTCACTTAAAAATATAAATTCCTTTCATTCTACTGCGAAGTTTTGCACAATTTTCCTGATATTTCCCTTTTTTCGTCCAGGCCGGAAACTTCCTTAACCTGAGACACAATTCTGACGTCACGTGGCGTCGTTTGTTGCGCAACGACTGGAGTTCGTCACTTCGGGATTTCTCGGGTGACTCCGCGGTGACGCCACGGCCGAAAGTTCTGTCGATAAAAAGTGCGCACGGATGGAAAGCCAGGGCAACTTTAGCGCGTTGCCCTGCACACACGAGAGCGCGCCACACGGACACGGAGCCGTCATGACACTGACAGGTAAGACGTCACACCGGAGACGGAAAAGCTGGGCATAGGCAGCCAATGAGAGAGGAGCACAGCTGGACTCACCTGGACTGACGTATACTGAAGTGGACTCAGGTTGGAGTCAGGTCCTTGACCTGGTCTAGACCTGGACCTGGACCAGACCCATGAACCTACCTGGACACATCTGACCACCAGGATGACAGAGTGACATGTTAGCAGATAGTGGAGCAGCTAAAGTCAGACCCAAGGATCTGAACTCTGTGACAGTGAATCTATGAAGAAGTTATTTATCAGCATCAGAGTGAAGATGTTTCCATCGGCAGCAGGAACTGGTGGTTCATATGTCTCTGAAAGATGATTTACTTGAAAGATTTTCTCTTTCTTTCTTTCTTTTTCCCCCCACTGCAGTTTTCTCAACGTTGCTCTACTTCCTTTTCCTGGTTCTGGTCCGGTCAGCCCCCTTGGACTCAGTCTCAACAGGTTTCTGGGAGGAGGCGGAGCGAGCAAAGGCTCTGGTAGAGAAAATTCTCAAAGAAATTCCAGTTGTCCACGCTACAACTGTCAGCGCACAGGTAAATAAAGCCACTGATTGGCTGCTTTGGTCCCTCCCTTTTTTTTTTAGCAGGTATTCACGTTTTTGGTTTTGCTTTCAGGGCTTGACCTTAGAGTCGTCCAATCAAGAAACTCAGCTGCAGATGATGATGACGTCACTGGGAATTCCTGCGGCTCCCATCCTGAAGCCTCTGTCGGAACGCTTCTCAGTGGTCAGTGTCCACTCTCGGGGACGGTGGGGCTTCATGAAGGGACATTGATTGAGTTACAGACACAGCAACTGACCTCTGAGGACCAGCAGATTAAATGACTGATTTTCTTCATGGACTTTGGCCTCCATGAAATTCTTGATCTTTTTTGAAAACTGCTATTATAAGTATTAGGATTTTTTTTTGGAATTTTTTATTCTGAAAAATCCCAAATTTAATGCAAAAAATTGGAAAATTTTGCATTTTAATGTCTTAAAATGTAAAAATTTAGAAATTCTTCTGCCATTTTTTTTCTTCAAGGTTCTCACAAATTATATTTATATATAAATTTATATAAATATATATATATAATGTATATATATATATATATATTTATATTAATTTTGTCTGTCATGTTGCTCAGATTTTATAAGATAATGATGAATTTAACATTTTTGCTTTTTGGAATTTTTTTCAAATAATTCCTAAATTTATATTTTCTACAGGAGTCACGCCAAATTTGAGTTTTTAGATAAATACATAATTTCTCTAAGTTTATCAAGTATAAATTTATCTTTTTTGAATTTTTGGTGAAAAAATACTATGAAAATTGAATGAGTTACAGACACAGCAACTGACCTCTGAGGACCAGCAGCTAAAATGACTGATTTTCTTCATGTACTTCATGAAATTCTTGATCTTTTCTGAAAATTTCTGAAAAAGTAGAGCATTTTAGGATCTTTTTTTTATTATTCTGAAAAATCCCAAATTTCATTTTAGATCAGACTTTGAAATGAAAATTTAGAAATTCTTCTGGCATTTTTTCTTTCTGCAAGGTTCTAAAAATATTACAAAATTTGAGCATTTAACGAAATTGTCAAGGAAAGTTATATTTTTTGAAAATGTTCAGAAAAAAAATCCTAATTTTGTCTGTCATGTTGTCATGTCAGATTTTAAAAGATAATGATGGATTTAGAATTCAACATTTTTGCTCTCATATATTTTTCTCATTAAATTGAAGCAATTTGAGATTTTTTTTCAAAAAGTATTTTTGGATTTTTTATCCAAAAATTCCTGAATTTATATTTTCAACAAGAGTCATTAAGCGAAAAAGGATTATGAACATTTTTGAAAGTTTTTTTAATGAGCTTTTCTGCAAGATTCACACAAGATTTTCTGAAATTTATAAGAAAAATCTTTCTTTGGTGACACTGGTCTATTATCTTGTTGAGCTAAATGACTGATTTCCTCCATGGATTTCGGTGTTTCTGTAGCGGAAGTGTTAAGTTTAAGAAAAGCGTTCAAGTTCCTTCAGTAAAGATCAGACACATCTGATCTTTTCCAGTTAATAGTTCTGTGTAGTTCTGTTTTGTTTACTGTCTGTGTGTGTGTGTGACTGCAGGACATGTGTACCCGTCGTATGTGGATCGGTGGTCAGCTGCACCAGAGGCTTCTGGGAGTTTTGTCAGAGCGACTGAGCGGACTGACAGACCTGAGCGTGGACCTCAGAGACCTGCTGAGCCACATCATCAAGGTGATCATTAATCCATAATCCCAGAGTACGGATGAGTGATGATTCCTAATGGAATTATATTCTTGGAATAAGAAAATCCACTCAATTAAGAGCTGGGCTGTTAAACATACGGCCTGCGGATCTAAACTGGACCCAGAGGGCAGTGTCCCTCAAAGTTTTTTTCTGGGGATTCATTAGAATTACTCAATTTTCTTCTCTTTATTTCAACTTGTCGTTTAAACCTCAGGGTCTTTGGAAAACATGCAAAACGATCTGTGATTGGCAGCTGAAGTGTGTGTTTTTCTGTGTGTGTGTGTCAGATTCGAGAGGGGGCCAAGCTGGGATCTGACCTGCTGGACCAGGACCAGGACCAGACAGTGGACCCCGGCCTGTCCTCTCGTCTCCATGGCAACTACGAACTTCAGGTGGCTGCGCACGTCACCCTGCTTCAGCTGCGCTCCTTCTGTCACGACATGATCCGCAGCCTCAGAGCGCTCGCCACCTACAGACAGAGCCTCGCTACTGCACACTAGGCTCTGTCAACTACTGCAGGGACCCAATGGATTGTGGGAGTTTGCGTGGCCCAGGGACGGATGCATGTCCTGCCAAGAAAGTCCAACTCCTCAGGATCAGGGTTTATTTGTATTTATCTTTATTCTCTTGTTGTTGCTGGGTCACAGTCTCCACAATTGACCCACAAATCACACTGCACCAAACTGTGAGCCTTGGAACTGGAATTTATGTGAGTTCGGACAATACTCTGCTGTATGGCAACCTGGCAGCTGGTGGATTTGAACCTGAAGCTTTGCAGACACAAGTCCACTGGGCCACCATTGCTACGGATCAGGGACTATTCAGGATTTTTTTAAAAAAGACTTTTATTTATTTATTTATGATACCACTGTTGTTGAGTATTTAAAACCATCAACCGGACAGGAAGTGATGTCACACTGTGAGTAGGACTCAGTAAATGTATTTATTTTTATTTATTTTTTTAAACATTTGAAAAATATCTTATTTATAATTGTTAAATTCTTCTTGTTCACAATGTTGTCAATAAAACATAATGTTTACATCGATTTTTGATCCTTGTTTCAGCAGCAGAGGGCAGAACAGAGCGCTAATGCTCAAACTTTTAAAAAATGAAACCAGCCTAAATGATATATATCTATATACAAGATATGTATTCTATTTTAACTGAATGAAATTAAAACAATCACATGTCATTGATTTTAGAATCTTAGAAAAAAGAATCTTGATCTTAGAAAAAAATGCAGTAAATAGCCACAAACTCCTCAAAATGCAACACCGTGATGAAAAAAAGCAGAATTTCAAAAGATAATTTTTTTTCAGGCTCGAGCCTGCATAGTCAACATCAAATCAGACATCAGAAAGTTAGTGTTAGGGCAGACATTATCTTAAAGTTAGGGTTAAGGTTAGGGTTAAACATCAAAGGCAGACATTATCTCAAGGTTAGGGTTAGGGTTAAGATTAGGGTTAGGGTTACGGTTGGGGCTAGGGTTAGGGTTAGGGTTAGGGTTAGGGGTAAGGTTAGGGTTAGGGTTAGGGTTAAGGTTAAGGTTAGGGTTAGGGTTAGGAATGGGGCTAGGGTTAGGGTTAGGGTTAGGGTTAGGGGTAAGGTTAGGGTTAGGGTTAGGGTTAGGGTTAAGGTTAAGGTTAAGGTTAGGGTTAGGGTTAGGGATGGGGCTAGGGTTAGGGTTAGGGTTAGGGTTAGGGGTAAGGTTAGGGTTAGGGTTAGGGTTAAGTTTAGGGTTAAGGTTAGGGTTAGGGTTAGGGTTAGGGATGGGGCTAGGGTTAGGGTTAGGGTTAGGGTTAGGGGTAAGGTTAGGGTTAGGGGTAATGTTAGGGTTAGGGTTAGGGGTAAGGTTAGGGTTCGAGCTAGGGTTAGGGTTAGGGTAAAGGTTAGGGTTGGGGCTAGGGTTAGGGTTAAGGTTAAGGTTAAGCTTAGGGTTAGGGATGGGGCTAGGGTTAGGGTTGTGGCTAGGGTTAGGGTTGGGGTTAGGGTTAGGGTTTGGGCTAGGGTTATGGTTAGGGTAAGGGTTAGGGTTAGGGTTAGGGTTCGGGCTAGGGTTATGGTTAGGGTAAGTGTTTGGGTTAGGGCTAGGGTTAGGGTTAGAGTTAGGGTTAGGGTTAGGGTTAGGATTAGGTTAGGGTTAGGGTTAGGATTAGGTTAGGGTTAGGGTTAGGGGTAAGGGTTAGGGTTAGGGTTAGGGTTAGAGTTATGGTTAGGGTAAGGGCTAGGGTTAGGGTTAGGGTTAGGGTTAGGGTTAGGATTAGGTTAGGGTTAGGGTTAGGGCTAGGGTTAGGGTTTGGGTTGGGGATAGGTTTATGGTTAGGTTTAGGGTTAGGGTTAGGGTTAAACATCAAAGGCGATGCCAATATCAAAGGCTTTTAAAAAATCAACATTAAAAGCAATGCCAAAATCGATGGTAATATCTCTGATATTGAACCTTAACCTAATCCTAGCCCCAAACCTAACCCTAGCCCCAAACCTAACCCTAACCTTAGGATATGTCTGCCTTTGATGTTGACATCGCCTTTGATGTTATGCCTTTGATGTTGAACCCTAACCTTAAAATAATTATTGCCTTTCATGTTCACATGCTTTTTATGTTTGCATTGTCTTGATGTTAAACCCTAACCCTAGCCCCAACCCTATTCCTAACCCTAGCCTATAATGTTGACTATGCCTTTAATGTTGAACCCTAACCCTAAACTTAAGATAATTATAATAAATAAATAATAAAGATAAATTAAGATAATGGCTTCCTTAGATGTTGACTGTGCTTTTGATGTTTCATTAGCCCTAACCCTAACCCTAACCTTAAGATAATGTCTGCCTTTGATGTTTACTATGTCTTGATCTTGACTGAAAATACATTATTTATAATAAAATATATAGCTGTTTCTATTTTGTGGTTAAAAATGAACATGTTTGATCATTATAAAATTGAAAACTCATTTCCTGAAAATGTCTTCAAAAATAAATGTTTTTCTAAAATGATCAAAAGTGTACTTTTTTTTATTTTTATTTTGTATATATTTGTGGTCAAAATTCAGAAAATGTCCTCATTTGTATTGAAATACTTATTTTGTTGGTAGAATTTAGAGAAAAAATATTGTATTTTGGTCCACTAAGCTTTGGTCATTATAAAAATTTAGCCTAGTGATCTCATAAGTTTTCAGAAACAAATGTTTCTTCAAAGTGACCAAAATTCACCCATTTGTTATAAATACTAAGTTATGTCTACATTTTTTGTGTTAAAATATAAAAATACCATCCTTTTTTTCTTCGCCAACACTCGGTCAACATGAAAATCCAGACTAGCAAATTGCTGAAAAGGTCTTCAAAAAAATTTTTTTTTATTACTAATTTTTTGTAAAAATCATAAAATATTTATACCTCTCTTTCAAGTTAAATTGTGGAAAAAAACTTTTTTGTAACTTCAACTTTTAAGCACCATAAAATTCCAAACTAAGAATTTCTTGAAAAAGTATTCAGAAAATTTTTCTGAAATTAACAAATATGTACTGTTTTATTAAAAAAAATTGGCTGTTTCTATTTTGTGGTTAAAATTTGGAAAAAAAATAATTTCTTAAAAAATTATTGGTCTAGAAAATTCAAAAACAAAGGTTTGTTTGTTTTGTAGCAATTACTTTTTTGTGGTCAAAATTAAGAAATTGACCTCAAATGCACTCATTGACATTCAGTAGTTTGTTTTTTCTGGGTTAAATTTAGAGAGAAAATATTTTTTTTGATCTTCTGAAATAAATGTTTCTTGAAAATAACTTTTGGTCAACATGAAATTCTAGACTAGCAATTTACCTAAAAATCTTCAGAAATAAAAGTTTGTTCAAAATGACCAAAATGCACTTAGTTTGTTTTTTTAAAATTTGGCTCATAACTTCCCGAAAAAAGAAAAAAGTTGAAAAAATTACTTAAAATGCACCAATATTTAATAAAACGACTGTGTTTAATTTTGTGGTGAAAATTTAAAATTTTTGTTATGCCATAAAATGGGTCACCATAATTTATATACTAAAATTTCTTGAAGAATATATTCTTTGAAATGCCCAAAAAATACAAATCAATTGCCATAAAATGCGTGGCTAAGTCCGTTTTTGTGGTGAAAATTTGGAAGAAATGTACTTTTCAGGGACTTCATCGTTTGCTCAACATAGTATTCTTGATTAATTATTTCCTGAAAATTATGAAAAGTATTCCTTAAAAAAATAGTAGTTTTCTCTAAACTGAATAAAAATCCACTTATTTGCCTTAAAACATGACACTCTCTTTGTTTTTGAAGTTGAAATGATATTGTTCTGTTTGATGTATTTCACCTGTGTATCTGTGGTTCACCATATGTCCCACAGGACACATCTGGAATTTGTCCACAATATATATATATTTTTTTTTTCTTTAACTTTTTTTTAAACATTTTATTGGAGAAAGGACAGTTTGATAAGACATTGACAAAATAACAATCTTTATTTTTTCAACACAAAACCAATAACAGTAACAATCAACTCCCCCCACATGTCCTGACTGGATCTTAGCAAAGAAAGAGAGAAAAATAAAAATTACAAAAAAAAAATAAGTGTTGAGAGTCCACAATAATTTTGACACATTTTCGTTACAAAAATTCAATATTATTTCACTATCTGAGCAAAAAGATATGTGAAATAAGAACCGAATTTATCAAAATTAGAAATAAAATGATCAAATTCAATGAGAAAAAAATATTTCAACATTTTTGATGTCCAAAAATAACAAGCAAAATTGCTAAATTGCAATGTTTTGCTAAAAAATTCCAGGAAATGCTCTCATTATAAGAAACATTTAAAAGGGTAAAAGAAACATTAGAAACATTAAAAAAGTATTGTTTCAGTGTTTATTGAGGCTGGTCAAATACAAACCATTTCAATGTTTCATGGAGTTCTTTACAAATATCAAGCATCAAGCATGTGAAGAATACAATATAATGTCAATGTGATGTTTGTAGAGCTCTACTTGTTACTACGTAGAAAAGACAAACCCATCAACATGACTACGGCCTTCAGGACGTCCTTCAACCCAGTCAGGATCACCTTCTCCTCAAGGACAACGCATGCATCTGTGACGCAGCTCCATCCCTCACCGTTATGACACCAACTGTCACTCCTCCTCCGGTGTTTGTCTCCGCCACGTCTCTACTTCACGCAGACTCTTTGCTCACGACAGTAAATGAAGAATTAAAGCTGTTTTTACTGCACGGCTGAAGGAAAGTCAAGAACAAATCACTGAATTACTGTGAAAACATTTTTTCATTCTCACCTCTACAGGTGGTGGCGCTGTCCTTCACATGGTGGAATAGGCCCAGCATGAGAACGGTTGTTCTCCTGTGTTTTTAGTCCTTCAAAAGACAGAAAGATGTCGACTATGGTCTTCTCCTGTGTTTTTTTGTTCGACAAAAACAATTATCTGAACGGATGATGAAGAAGTCATCCTTCAGAAACTTCACGGTGAAATCCACTGTGTGTCTCTCTTGATCTAAAGGAACCTCAGAAGACCTGGGTCCAATCAAACATGTTCCAGATTAGAGAGAAAATGTGCGTTAATTCGGCCCAGATTAGAGAAAAATCTGAAATTGGGTCTAGATGTAGGTTTGGGTCACGTTCTGGTTCTGGTTGTGGTTCTGTCTTCAGGTGGTCATGTGACTTGACTAGAAAAAACTGTTTTCTAATTGGCTAAGGAGATGCTTAACACTGCTGGGAGCAGATGAGAGGGGGTGAAAGGGAGGACAAGAGGGAGGAGGAGAAGGAGGACAGACTGGGACAAAGACAGTGAAGGTGCCCTCATATGTCCAAATCAACTTATGCCCTGTGTGTGTGTGTGTGTGTGTGTGTGTGTGTTTCGGAGTAATAACAGACACAGCCATTATTGGATTTCAGGACGAGTGAGCATGACGGAAGACTGAGAATTAGAGAGAGAGAGAGAGTGGGAGGGAGGAGAAGAAGGAGAGAGAGGGAGAGGTAAAGAGAGAGGTCGGTAAAAACAAGACATTATTCTTTACTTTCTTCTCCATGACGTCTGTTTCCTCCTGGTTTCTCTGCTCCTCTCTCCCCCTGAATCCTCCTGTTTCCCTCTGACTCCTCTCCTCCTCTCTCCTCCTCTGCTCCTGGGGCATCTCTCTCATCCTGACTCCTCTCCATCAGGTGTGTGTTGTCATGCCGTGGGCTGTGTGTGTGCTGTTGTGTGTTTGGCTGTGTGTGTCCGCCTCCTTCAACGTGGATACGTCCTTTCCACTTTTGAAAACGGGAGGGGACCAGACCTTCTTTGGCCTGTCGGTGGCGCTACATCAAGACCTGAGGACAGGAGAGCACAGGTAGAGTTCAACAAACTGAAAAATCATCTTCAGTTTTCAGAGACTCAACAGCAGAGTCTATATAGACTGAAGAAA
Organism: Paraplagusia blochii; assembly: GCA_016785265.1. Lineage (NCBI taxonomy): Eukaryota > Metazoa > Chordata > Actinopteri > Pleuronectiformes > Cynoglossidae > Paraplagusia > Paraplagusia blochii. Next base: position 316,829 of record JAFBJS010000290.1, on the reverse strand, counting down.
CTCTCTCTTTTGATAGGATGTTGGTTGGAGCCCCCTTGGCATGGGCGGAGCCTGGCGTTCCAGCCAATCGCACAGGGGGAGTCTACAGCTGTCCAATCACAGAAGGTCTGAACAGAGAGTGCACCAGGATGAAGCTGCTGGATCCAGGTGTGAAGTTGACTGATCCACCCATTCACTCACCTCCACTCAAACATTATTCTGACCGAGCCGTGGAGCAGAACTCATGAGGTCACCTGACCGCCAGCAGCCAACCACCAGACTGAACTGTACAGAACAATTCCTGTGTTTCAGAGGTGAACCTGTCGACGGACCTGATTGAAGACATGTGGCTGGGTGTCTCTGTGGTCAGTCAGGCTCCCCCCGGTGGCCGCGTCTTGGTGAGTTCACCTTTCATTTTTGGTATGCCACCCGGGCCATGGTTCTGACCCCGTGATCTCCAGGTGTGCGGTCATCGCTTCGTCAAACTCTACGGCCCTCTGGCCATCCGACAGATGATTGGACGGTGTATCCTGCGGGGAAATGACCTGCGCTACAACGACACGGACATCAACTGGCAAACCCTGGAGCAGTCGTGCAGGTGGGTCACATGACCAGAACAGCATTTTTAGTTCAACTCAAGACTGAGTAAATAACTGTGTGTGTGTGTGTGTGTGTGTGTGTGTGTAGCCATCTTGGTGACGTCACAGGTGAAGTCATGTGTAATTCTGGGATTTCGGCGTCCATCAGTCAGAGTGAGGTCATCATCGGCTCGCCGGGCAGCTATGAATGGCAAGGTAGGGTTTCGCTGTGAACCGTTCTGTACTGAACCGGTTGTTGGCATTTGACCTTTTTGTGTGTGTGTGTGTGTGTGTAACAGGTAACGTGCACGTGACCTGGTTGAATCCTGACGACCTCTTTGACTCGCAGAAAACTTCCTTCATTAACCCGGAACCACAGCCCTCAGGTCCCCAGGTAGATGTGTATAAGAGACAGGGTAGGGTTTCGCTGTGAACCGTTCTGTACTGAACCGGTTGTTGGCATTTGACCTTTTTGTGTGTGTGTGTGTGTGTAACAGGTAACGTGCACGTGACCTGGTTGAATCCTGACGACCTCTTTGACTCGCAGAAAACTTCCTTCATTAACATGAAAACCAGGAACCTTTACATCGGTGAGTTTGACATCACTTCCTGTAAGTGACATCATCTGTGACGTCATAGCCGGCGTCCACTCATCTCTCATCGCCTGTACGTGTTCCAGGTTATTCTGTGGCTCTGTCTCAACACGTTCTCTCAAACAATGACATCACCATCATCACAGGTGAATGGCAGCTTCTGATAATTGATCATGTTCATCCTGTTGCTGATTGGACGAGGCTCTGATGATGTCACTGATTTACAGGCGCTCCTAAGGACAGTAAAGACGACGCTCGCGGCTCTGTGCTGTTGGCAGTGAAAGCGTCCAATCGGCTGCTCCCTTGTGCGACTCTGCGTGGTCAACAGACCGGTTCCTACTTTGGAAACGCTGTGGCGACCACTGACCTCAACAACGATGGGTAAACAAATCGTACGAGCCGTTCGTTCGCTCTGTTTTCGTCTCTTGGTTCAAACCCGTGTTTCTGTGTCATCAGGTGGAATGACCTTTTGGTGGGTGCTCCGTTCTTCTTTAATAACCAGCGAGGAGTTGGAGGAGCTGTGTATGTTTACATGAATTTAGGCGGAAAGTTTGATTCCAGGCCCAGTCGGGTGCTGACGGGACCCGTTGGATCGGCCTTTGGAATGAGCCTCAGCGCCGCAGGAGACCTGGACCAGGACGGATTCATGGGTGAACATCACTGACACGAAGTCAAACCGACAATAAGCTATCAATCAGAATTATCAGTTTACCACGTTCTTTGTCCTCTGTGCCGTGATCCAGACTTTGTAGTTGGAGCGCCGTTTCATCAAACAGGAAGTGTGATGATCTGGAAAGGAAGCAGAGACGGAATATCGGCTCAACCAAGTCAGGTCCGCTGATCAGATCAGGCGTGGGCAAACATTTTGACTTGCGGGCTACAAAAAAAATCCTGTTATCCTTCTCAAAGCCACCTAGAGGGAAAACATGAGTATTGCAAGGAAAAGTCAGATAATAACAATAAACATTATAACTTACTGAACTGTCATTCATCCTTATGTAGGTTGTAAATCACATTGCACCATGTTGTGAACCGTCAGTAACTTCACTCACCAAATATTTTTACTTCAGGGAATCATTTGAGTGATTCTGATTTCCAGATGCACTTCACTTCCCCCTACAGGTCATCCGGGGTAGTAGTGTGTCACCACTTTTCAAGACCTTTGGCTACTCCCTGTCTGCTGGCGTGGATGTGGACAAGAACCATTATCCAGACCTGTTAGTTGGGTCTTTAGACGACACCGTTGTTCTGCTCAGGTACATCGAGTTGCAAATCAAACTTTCAGCCACGTTTAGTGACACAAACATACAAGTGTGTGTGTTTTTATTGTTCGATCCGTCAGGAGCCGTCCTGTCCTACACCTGAGTAAGAAGATCCAGGTTTCACCAGAGGTCGTCGATCCAAACAGCTGTCACTTCTGGTGAGGTTCACATCCATGAAGGACTAGGAAGGAACAGACAATTAGCAAAAAGAAGCTAACATGACATAACAAACTACAACAGACTGATGGTCGACATAACCACCCACTAACTCTTTGTTTGAGTCAGTATCCAGGTCCAGGTGTGTTTCTCCATCAGCTTCAGCTCAGACCAGAGCCACACTGAAAACATCAGTAAGTTAAAGAAAACACAGTAAAAAAGAAATTTAACCAAAAGATTCTCATGAAGCACTTTTGTCTCTCAGGCGTCAAATTCACCGTCTATGCTGACGTAAACAGCCTCAAGCCTCGTCTCCTCTTCAGAGACAACGGACAGAGCAGACTGTCCGGTGTCCTGACTGTGAGGAAGAGACATTGCCAAATCCTGAGAGTGGGACTCCAGGTGAGTTGACCGGAACCACAGCCCTCAGGTCCCCAGGTCTACGGGGTGAATCGTGTCTTCTAGTCGGAGACTGCAGTCTGTTCTTGTGTTTTTCAGAGTCCGTTCAAAGATTACGTGGAACCTTTAGTGTTTTCTCTCAACGGCTCGTTGAGCCAGAAGCTGCCCACGAGAAGGAGTGGTGTCCAGAAGCAGAAAATGTTGCCGGTTCTGTCACACAGACCAGAACCAACCAGAACACAGGTCAGAACCAATAACAACACAACATTGTTAAGCAACTAAACCAATCTAAAGAAATGAAGAAAGAAAAAACAAATCCAAACCAAGGAGAACTGATGATCGACACAAACAGAATCAGAACAAAATAAAACATCAAACCCAGGACAGACCTGGAAACAAAGATCTGATGAACTTAAATTTACAAAAACACACTGGTCTCTAAAACAATCATACAAGGAGATATCTTCATGTCCTAGATCTACATCCAAAAAGCCTGTGGTTCTGACCACCACTGCCAGAGTAACCTGCAGATGACGGCCCAGTTCCTGGACCAAAACCAGGAACCCTTGGTCAGGTACAAGTCTTGGTCTAGTTCTGCAGAAATAAAACAAACCTTCTTCTGAAGATGGTTCAGAGCAGACCTAGAGAACCTGAAGAACAGATGTGGATTGGATCCTGAGAAGGTTTTTGTCTGGTGTGTCTTTGGTTCGAAGAATAAATGTTGTTCTCGGCCACAACACTTCCTTCACCACGTTGATCCTGGAGGTGAACGTCAGCAACGTGCCATCAACAGATCAACCAGCAGAGGACGCTCATGGTGCCATTCTGAACATAAGCTCTTCACCCGACCTGGTCTACTCAGGAGTCAGAACCAAGGTACCATCCTGGATCTTCTTCCTCAGACCTCAGAACCTTAGAAGAACTTCAGGAGCAAAAAGAACTTTTTTTCTTCTTTGTTGTCTCAGGGTCAAACTGTGACATCATCAGTGACCTGTTGGCTGCAGGACACGGTTCTTCTCTGTGACCTGGGAAACCCATTCAGACAGAACCAGCAGGTTGGAGGTCTTGTTCGGTACCAGAGACTTCCTCTGAAAGGTCCGTGTCCATGTCTTTGTATTTGGTTGATTTCAGGTTCAGGTTCTGATCATCTTCCAGTTGGAGACAAGTCTGGAGACCAGAGAAGTTCAAAGTCTTCTACAGCTACAAACGTGAGATGGAAGAAAAGTTCTGATGAAGTTTGATAAGACGTTCAGTTACTAACCTGTGTGTGTGTGTGTCAGTCTCAGTGAACAGACTCCTGCGCCTCCTCTTCTCGTCTCCTCACTGCTGGACTTCTGGCTCCGCCCTTCCCTCCTGCTGTATGACTTCACCTTTTTACGAATCCAAAATATTTATTCATCATAAAAGTTTCTTTCCTGACAAACATCATTGACGACAGGGTCAGACGGCCTGGCCCCGCCTTCTATCAGAGTCACGTGACTAGAGAAACTGCACCGAAAAGGACAGAGGACATCGGAGCTCAGCTGGTCTTCGCCCTTCAGGTGAGACCGCCGTCGTAACGTGACGTACGTACAGCTGTAGTCTGCAACCAGTGTCTCCCCCTGTAGGTGGACCTGGAAACCTCCCTCCCTCCTCACCTGGGCCGCCTGCAGCTGCGATTCGATTGGCCGACGGCGGTTTCTGGTGGGAAGCCGCTGATGTACGTGACACAGATCCTGGTGGACGGTGCTAGCGAGCCTCGCTGCCTCCCTGACAACATCATCAACCCCCTCAACCTGATTGTAACCACGGCAACACACGCTCCATCAGATAAGTGAGGTGACTCTGGCGTTTTGTTTTGACTGCTGGTTTTTTTGTCTTCTGGTTTTCTCAGCTGTCAGAGGAGGACCAAAAAAGGACGAGGCAGCGTCTGGGTCAAGAGACGGAGCCTCGGTCTGTTCCATATCGACAAACGAACCCCAGAAAGTCATACAGCCTAGTCAGTACTGCAGCCGAACAGTGGGGGGCACTCTAAAGCACGTCAAAATCTTAATTTGTGTTGATCTGTACAGGATTGTGAGAATGGAGCCCAGTGTGTAACCTTCACATGTCCTCTGGTGGAACTGAAGAACTCAGCTAATGTAACGGTCCTGTCCCGACTCTGGAGTTCCACCATGGTCGAGGTATAGAGTTCCTTGTTTTGCTGTAACAGGTTTTATTTTACATTTTCTAATATGTCACTGCTGTTTGTCTGCCCCCTAGTGTCCATCCGCTGAGTTAACCTTGTCACGTTTATATTTCAGGATTTTGCCGACGCCAGGATGGTTGTGATTCAAGGTCGAGTCACTTTAGAACTTCAAACAAACAAAACCAACATTAGGATGGAGTCTCAGCATATTGAGGTGACTCACTGCTGCCCTCTGTTGACATCCCTTCACATTATTAAAATCATGGGTTTAACGGAGTCGATCTTCCTCCACAGATTCACGTTCGAGTTTTTCCAGAGTTTACTCAACGGTCAGACTATGGCGCCCTCCTGTGGCTACTTCTGATCTCTGCACTCGTTGGAGTCTCCCTGTTGGCTATAATTGCTCTGCTGCTCTGGAAGGTAAATGTCTCCACCTACTGGTCACGATGAGCACTTTAGAGAAAAAAAATCTAATCAGTCTATAAATTGTGTTTGCAGTGTGGTTTCTTTGTGCGCCACAAAGCGGCGCTCCACCAGGGAAGGATCGAGATCACCACGGAAACCTTGGATGAGTCAATGGCGCACAATCACGCCCCCTACAGGCCTAAACGTGAAGTCACTTCATGATAGTACCTTCGTGCTGGTGGGGCGTGTCGATGTTGTTGGTGTGTAATGCTGCTGATTGGTGCCTGGTTTTGTCTTCTGTGACGTCATCGGAGGCAAAAGTTTGCCACGTGGAGTCTGGTGTTTACAGTCGGTGTTTGTGGTTCGTGATCACGGTGTTTGTTATGATGTCTACTGTACTTCCAGCTGTTGTGACGCCTGTAGTGTTTACAGTCAAGACGTTCGTATGGTGAAGATGTTATGCAAACTTCAGCCTTGAAGTTGGTCGACAATTTCTTTTACACAAGCCTTTAAAAGTTCATTTACTTCAAATTTTCTACTCTTATTTTGAAGTGCTGTCTGAGTCTACTGATGTCATCGTTTTTCAAAGACATGAGTAAAAAATCAAAAATATTTATTCAACAACATGGGAAAAACAAACCAACAGGAAAGAATTAGGAGTGGAGTCGTGGAGACCAGTGAAGATCTTGTGGACGTTACGACACCGTCAGATCCCAGTCATCAATGTCATCCTCATTCTGCTCTTCATCAGGATCAAAGCAGTTCACCTGGAGCACAAACTCAATAATCAATACTCTGTACGTCTTCACCCTGTGACTCTTCTCTACAGTGTCAGTGATAATCACTGTAAAACAATGACTGATAACTGATCAATAAAAGTCAATTCAACCTGAAACATCAATATGACATGAATAATTACTACAGGACTGCCCCACCTGAAGACCGCCCTCTATCTGCTCCTGCAGGAACTGATCTGATGACTGCTTCATTTCCACTGACAACTTTCCATTTCCTGCGGAAACAAGGACAACTTCCTGTGATGTCATCAAAATTAGTCATCAATCAAAATCTCAGTATGTCAGTGGGCTTGTCCTGACCTAATAAGATGAGCAGGACGTTGGCGAAGGCGTGGGCCAGAGCTTTGTCTCTGACTCTCTTCAACAACCGTCCACGAAGCTGTGGAAGTGAATCTGCGTCTGAAACCCACAGACATAGACACAAGCAAAGAGTTTGATTAGACCTGACACGGGTCTTGTCTCGCCCCTGAACCGTAGTTTGCCCATGCCTGTATCAGACAGTCTGAGAATGTCTTACCTGTGTTGCCTAAGCTTTCCTCCACTACAGCACCCCCTCTAGTGGTCTGACTGTGTTTGGGGAAGGACAACTGCATGATGCAGCCAATCCGCAGTCTGGTTGTACTGACTCCGCCCTCCTCCTGGTCTCCATCCTGGTCCGTGAGCTCTTTCAGCTGAGGACAACGGCCACAGAAAGTCAGGTCACCTCAGATTGACTTTGGAGCTGCATGGAAGTGAATACTCACTGTGATGATGTCAGAGGTCCAGCCATTGAAGCCCAGGAAGTGATTGGCTAGATTTCGGCAGTGGGCGGAGCTTAGAGGCCAGTTACTCGTAGGGTGAGCGCGAGACATCTGTTTTGACCCCAGCTTCACCTGAGGACAAAGAAATGTTGTTTCACCCGTGTCAAACACCGGCTCAGGGGCTAAATATGGCCCGCAGTGTAATCATATTTGGCCTGTGAGACCATATCAAATGTGCTAGCGTTGAACCCCCAGTATACAGACCATACGTACTTAAAGATGCTGCAGTATTAGTTTTTTCACGGACCAGTCTTTAAGTTGTGGCAGATAAATATCCCTTAACAAAATGAAATTTCTGGCATTGAAATATTTTCCTACCTATAAAATCTTCCTACCCAAATTAACTGTGCACGGGCACAACAAGGATTTCTCAAGTCCACATAGCCTATAATTTTCTCCTACCAGACCGGTATACAAAGTTTTATTGCATAAGTTTTAAGTGCATTATTGATGATGGAATCCTAGCCATTCTATTGGTCAGTTCTTTTGCTGATATGGGTATGGATCAAGTGGAAGTAATAGACAGATGGGCCAAAAGGAAACATTATGTGGTCCCCAACCACTCTTCTAGACTGTATCCTGTCAGGACCAGAGTCTGAAGAACCTGATGTTCTGAAACACTGACACTGTCATTGTTGAATGAAAAAAGTAAACAAATATAACTGGAGTCTAGAATGAAGTCAATTAGTAAAACTGTCCAGGTCTCAGACCTTCAGCTGTGAGCTGTGCAGCAGTGGACGTCCATCAGTGCAGCACTGAGCCTGTGCAGCCTGGAGAGCCGAGTAAAACTTCACCACCGCCGTGTGACCAGGAGGGTTGACGTCAAAGTCAGTGGTCACCTTCACCAAGTAGAGAGGACCAAAGGCAGAGAAGACACTCCAGACGCTGTTCTGAAGAAGGAGACAGAGACACCAGTTAGAGTTAGACACCAATGCTGACAAGAGACAGGTCCAACAAAAAGACACAAGCAGATAATAAATCCAAACTCAAAGTCAGAGGTTAGGGTTTGATTCTGAAGCTCCGTTAGAAAAGACAATAAAGTAATACTACTGAGAACCTGACATTTTTATCTGCACAAACCACTGTATGACGTGCTGCCACCTAGTGACTGGAGGTTTGTTGACATTCAACCATTACAGCAGTGGTACAGTGTTGTCCAACCCAGTAGTTGAGACCACTGGTGTGAAACAGAGAAGATCAGGAGGACAGTGGGACAGAAGGACAGATAATGATGGACCTCAGAGGACAGAAACGTTTGTTGTCAATAGTTATTTCAGAAAAAAATAGGATCATGAGATTGAACCATACGATCAACATACGTACATATGAACTTAGCAGCACGACAGGGAAGTCTGTGTACGGTGTAAGAGGACAGAAGGAAGACAAAAGTCCAAAGACTCACGTGAATCTGGACCTCACTCAGGCTGGACCGGATGTTCCATACGAACAGAGTTTTGTTGTTTTCCTTCGGAATCACAAACTCCACGATTTCGACGTCCATGACGCTCAGTCGTTTAAGTGTCGCGAAACACAAAGTTTTAACATTACAGCTTCCCCTATAGTTGGGCTTTAGTTACAAATAAAAATGAGAGAAACAAACACAGTCGCCGTTCGACATCATATTTACCCGCCTTACGCATGCGCCGTAAAGCTTTCCTTTTCCGGCTTTACGTCTAGGTCCTGTGGGATTCTGGATTGCGGTTTGTCCGCGGTACAAAACTCACCGAGACACCGTGGACCGTGGACAACCAAGAAAATAACGAGTTAAACTGCAGAAACACCGCGTTTAATTCATGTCACCGAGTTCAGACGTGAACCTCGAGCACAAACCAAATCATGTTAGTGTGAAAACGAAAACCTGTTCAGTCCATTTTCTGTTCATTTCGAAATTACGTCAGAGGAAAAGTAAAAATAAAATACCAACGAAATAAGGTATTCATACACGGACGGTTACGGTTCTATACAGCAACACTGAGGTGGAGGCTTAACACAGGAGAGTTTAGATATTAGAAGGAAACTAATGTGATATGACGTGATATGTGTTTTTCTTACTTTATCTGGATTTACTCGCTACAAAACAGATGCTGTTGTGTGTGTATGATGCTAGTGTGTGTGTTTGTGCTTCTGACCCGAACACCTGCTGTGAAAGTGATGACGTCAAGAAAGAAGAACAGTCAAACTTTGAAACAAAGAAAATCAATTTAGAAATAATGTCCTGAATTTCCCTTTGGGAATTAAGTGTTAATCGATCTATCTGGTTGATCTGTGTGTGGGTGTGTGTAGGTGTGTGTGTCTGTAGGGAATCAGTGGGACTTTCTCTTTTTTCTTATGTCACCTTTCCCTTTCCTCCTTCATCCTTCAAAAAGTTCTGACTCCAGCTCAGTCTCTCACAAACACCATCACACCACCATGCTCATGCACAGCTCTCTCCTCTTCCTGTGGGGCCACCTGATGGTGGCGCTGTGCTGTGATTCACTCACACATTATAGTCACTACAGCAACATATCACTGACACTGATTGAGGACATGGTGAGTACTGCAGGTCCAGGAGGAGGTTCACAGACTGCTCCACAGACTTGGTACCAAACCCTAGACCACATGTTGACCTCAGGTTGTTAAGTCCTCTGTGTCTGTGTCCGTCCTGCAGGACAGTCAGCTCACTGACCAGGATCCTCCAGTCTCTTTCCCGTTCAGACTCTACAGACGCGTACGACGCATCAGGGTAATCAACCGACTGATTAATCAATCGATCAACCAACATTTTGAAATGTATGTGATGATGTCATTAACCAGTGATGATGTCCTCAGCAGGAAGAGTTGCAGCTGATCTTCGTCCGAGAAAGTCTGGGGTTGCTCTTCGACTTGTATCGTCATGACAACAACATCTATCCTGTGTCCTGGGACAAAAACAGGACTCAACATTTCCTCATCAGCATCCAGAGACTGATGGACATCCTGGACGCCTGTGTGACCGACACATACCACTGTGTGAGTAACAATTATGATAACAATAGTAATAATAACGATGGCTTGATAACTAATGATACTAATTAGTCATTTTCACCAACTCTTTTTTTACAGGAGTCAAAAAAGAAATGCAGGAACATCAAACTGAGGAAGTACTACAGAAGGCTGATCAAAAAAACTGTGTACTACACTGTGAGTATTACAGCCTGTTTACCCAAAACTAACAACCTGTAAACCTTAACTACCTGAAGATACATAATGACCTAATAACCATAGTCATTAGGACAACATGGGTCATCAGTGACTCCTGCTCCGTCTTCTTTTTCCACAGTGAATCATCCTTTCTCATCTCCCCTCTGTCCTCTCCATCTTCTCCTCTGACTCCAACTACCTCCATGTCCTCCCTCACTGCATCCATCAATCTCCTCTTTGTCTCCTACCTGGTAGCTCCATCTCTAGGGTCATTCTTCTACCAATGTGTCCACTGTCCCTCCTCTAAACATGTTCAAAACATCTCAATCTGTCTTCTCTAGCTTTTTCTCCAAACCCTTGTCTCTCCTAAAGAGAATCTCAGCATCTTTAACTCCTCCACCTCCAGCTCTGTCTCCTGTCTTCTGTCTATTCCTAGTGTCTCTAATACATCCATCATGGCTGGTTTACAGCCAGGTGGTAACACCGTCCTGTAAACTTTTCCCTCCACCTCAGACTCTTTTTTTCTTCATCTCTCTTCCACACTCCTGTTCTAACTGTAATATCCATTGTGTCCACAGCATGGCAGCAGTGAGTCGTGGAAGGTCGTCATGGGGGAAACCAGACTGCACTTGGAACAGTTACAGCTTCTCGTCTCATTCATTCAAGGATCGTGATGTTGAATCGACTGGAGTTAATGATGAACAGACTTTCTTTTATTTATTTTATTTATTTATTAATATTTGGAAATTTATTTATTTATTAGATTTATTTAACAAAATATTGTTGAGTGAGAAAAGATCTATGTTTAAGTATTTTATGTATCATTGATGTTCATAATAAAACTGCAAAAACAAAAAAAATCCAGAAGTCTGTGTTTAATCTATGAAGGATTGTATTTTCATACTCTCACAAAAAAATACATATACATATACAAATAAAAACTCTTCAAACTGTCAAATTTATTTTAATAAACATTTAAGATTGTGGAAGATTATAGGCTGATTATTAATTAACACTACAATATTCTATAAATAAAAGTTTAAATCTGTCTCTCCACAACATTCAGTTCCAAAAACATTCATTTCTGGTCTTCCAAAAAAATCTAATCTGGAGCAGAATAATCCTGAAAGGCAAAAATGTGAAGTTTAAAGTCATAATCTGGGCAGAATGTAAATTAATAGCTTTTGTTTAAATAAATGTGATTTTTAAAGATTGGGTTAAATGTTAACCCATCAATTGTTAATACTCATTAATTCATGTCTTCGTCACCCTGGGGGTGGAGCTTCAATCAAAGACCAATCAACCAGGTTGTAGGTTCTAGTCCTGCGACTGAACGTAGCTCTGTGGGAAGAAGCCTTCGTTTCCGTTCAGAAATCCTTGGCACCAACCGTCACTGTGGCGATGCGTCAGGTAGACCACGTCACCCTCGGTCAGAGTCAGCTCCTCAGGTTTAGCAGCCGTGTAGTTGTACAGCGCCACCACTGGAGACGCACGGAAATGCATTTTAGACCAGAGACAAACAGGAAACAGGGCAATATACAGTTGAAGCAGCAGAAACACCTGAACCAACAATACGTCAGTACCTTTCTCCAGATAATAAGGCTCAGCACCACCATCATTATCCAGAGGTGGAGGGAAGGGACAGGTGATGTCATTGAATTCATCTTCATCCATAGGAAGAGGAGGAGGAAGGAGAGGGATCTCCAGATCTACAGAAACAACAGGAGCAGCTGTGAGTGACTTCACTGAGGCTCAGGATACTACAGTACTGAGGTGGCTGTTAGTACTACATCCACTACAAGTACTACAGCTACCCTACTCTGTCAGTACTACAGTTACCACCAGGACAAAGACTTGGACACAGAACTACGTCAACATTTACTGCCCTCTGGTGATCTTACCCAGGTGTTGTAGGTGAGCAGGTAGGCGGGACCTAGCTGCAGAATGGGGGTTGTCAGGAGGAGCTGAGGGGGGCGGGTAGGGAGGAGGGGGCGGGATCATGGCTGACAGGAGGGTGGAGGAAGGGAAGTCAGACTGGAATGTTATTTTAAGTTTTTCTGAAAACTTTAAGTTTTGCCAAAAAAATCTTTCTCCAGGACAGTCTGTGTCCATGAAGACGGTCCAGATGGACTAGAACTGGTCCAGATGTACTGAAGATGGTCTTATGGTCCACAGACTGTCCCGATGGACTACAGACTGTCCCATACTCTTTTCCAGAAGTCTCCACTTAGATACAATTGATGTTTGTTAACCAATGCATTGCTACATTCCTGGGACATGGGTGGAACAAGTTCAACCTTTACCAACTGATTTTCTACACAGATCATTTACACCAGTAGGGGGCGCCCCCTCTGTGCTTACAGGGTTGAACAGCAGGCAGGAAGACAGAGCGAGTGTTGAGACAGCGGGAGGCGGGGCCTGAGCGTACGCGCAGCGAGAGAGAGCGCATAGCTGGAACTGAACAACGGTGGCGGCTCCTCCTACAGGAGGAGGTGGGGACTGCAGAAAAAAAGGTAAAGAAGAAAACATAAAAAATAGAGTAGACAGAGAGAAAAGAAGGAAATAAAAGATAAAAAATAAAGAAAGGAGACAGAAAGACTGAGTCTGAAGCGCTGAAAGAAGACAAGACTTGATGCAAGAGCAAAAGGACAAACAATGACTTAAGCAAATGGAAAGTTGATAAAATGTTTTTTAAAAAATGAATATGAGGAGATTCAAGGAGAGAGTATCACCATCGAGTTCTTGAGAAGGTGGAGGAGGGGGCGGAGCTGGCAACTCTTCTTCTCCATTGGACAGTGGACAGAACATGATTTCGTCAACAGGAGGAGGCGGGGGTGAGGGAGGCAGGGAAGTACTCTCCTCCACCACTAGGTGGCCAACAGAGAAGTGATGTCATCGTCGGTACGACAAACAGTTTGCTGACACAGGTCGGTCGCTCACCTGTCTCCAGGAGGATGGGTGGGGCAGGCGGGAGCACATCGAGACTGAGCAGAGCATCTGGAGGTGGTGGAGGTGTGATCATGTCTGAAGGAGGAGGAGGAGGTGGCGGAGGTGGAGGAAGTAGTGGTGAAGAAGGGTCAGGGCTGTTCATGAAATCACTATCCTGAGCTGTGATGTCATTCAGGGCAGTGGGAGGGGGAGGGGCATCATTCAACACTGATGTGATGATGTCATTGGCAGGATTAGCCACCAAGGTGGAGGGTACGGTGGGTGGAGGCACGGGTTTTCCAAAACTGAGTAAAGAGACGAGATGACGATGAGAGTCGATGGTATGATTCACTGGTGGGTTTATTTAGTTAACTCGATCGAGCAATAAAGAATACTATAAAAAAATTTCCATTGCCACATGAACGATCGCAACCCACTTTTGGGTCATGACCCACCAGTTGAGTATCACTGCTGTAGATAAACTGCTGGACTAATGGGAGAAGGCATAAAGTATAGGTAAAAGCTCCCCCTATTGGCTGGGCCTCCGACCCTGTTTACAAACCAAATATTTGCTCCATATATATATGGGGCAAATATCTGGTTTGTCAAATATTGTAAATATGGTATATTCTGGTATATATATCTATCTATCGATATATAACTATATATATTTGGGGGTGACTAATACTCTTCTGTTATGCTGATATTTTCCAAAAATCTTATTCCAATATCAACCAATTAATATTTATTCTTCCGTTCAAACCAACATTTCCTGTACGTTGAGATTGATTAAATAAGCTGCAATGCTGCCATCTAGTGACCTTCACTTAACCCTACAGCCAAAAACAACTATTGTTGTGCCAATATTATTGAATTTTTTTTTTCTGTTGTTAATTGTCTTTTCTTCCTTTTTTCCTTCTTTGGATTTTTTTTTTCCACATTTTGTGCGCCCTCTTCTGGTGTTTTGGCACTGAGCTGTTCTCTCTAGGTTTTTTTTACGAGGCAGAATTTGAGGATTACCTTCCAGCAGGCACCACTGGACACTGCACTGGTTCTGGAGTTTTGTTAGACCTGGAAATATAAACAGCCACTCAGTGACTTCCTGTTATTATCCTTTACGCATAACTCAAAAAAATAAAGGTGAACCTGAAGGAGGCGCTAAATTGACGGATGCTTCCTGTTCTGTCCTGTTTTCCTGAGACCTGGAGGGGGGGCAGGATAGGGTTGGGACAGAGAGAGGAGGGGGCACAGAGAGAGGGAGAGGGGGGAGAGAGGCTAATGAGTCTGTGCCTCAGTTTCCCACGCTCAACAAAGACCGACTGAATGCACGTCCTTTTGTGTCTCAGTGTTTGTGCTCAAACCAGGAACTCAGTTCTGTGGTTTCACTGCAACACGAACGTTTCCTGTTCACATCTTCACCACTGCTGAAAACAACAGCGAGTCTTTCTGCACACTCGTCTTACCTTCATGCCGTGGCCCAGGTGGTCCAGCTTGTGGTAGTTGATTGGCTGGCGGCTGTAGGCAGGGCGTGTCTGAACACCTGCAGGAGTCAGGGAAGGAGGGAGGACCTTCAGAGCACGTGGAAGTCGTCGCACGGACGTGAAAATGCCGATTTCTCTTCGTGAAACTTTCTCCTTGTGCATCTCCACTGTCTGAGGAGGAAGAGGAAGAACATTCAAGTCAATTCGAGCTGGGACGTAAATCCTGACACACAGACTGAAGGAGAACGGCGTCAACATCTGAACCTCCTGCACCTCAGTCGTTTATCATGAATCATTTCAGGCTGTTTTCAGTCTTCAAACAAAAGACAGAGAAAAGTTTTTGTTTTACTTTCCCTCTAAGATCAAAACTCAAATTTAGCTTCAGGAAGAGAGATAAATGTTTACAAAATAAAAGAAGCAAAGCAGACAAAAGTCAATCCAAAATTGGTTACTTTGAGGGCAACTGGATATAGCAGGTTTCTTGAAAATGTTTCACCCAAGAGGCTTCTTCAGTCCTGAAGAAGAACCAAGCTGAAGGAGCCTCTTGGATGAAACGTCCTGCAGAAACCTACTGTGTCCAGTTGATTCAAAGTAATAAAACTAAAGTAATTTGAGAATTAGTCACTGATTGGTTGATAAATTCACACAGTCTCCTGGTTCCTTTGACGTCCAACAATCCCTCTTTGGTGTCAGTTTGTCACAGCAAAACTAGACAAATGATTTCAAACATTAAATGATTATCTGGGTTCACAGACCTGACTTTACTTTTGTTGAGATGAAGACGTGAACTGAATGGAAATAAACGTCTATTTTAACCCACACTCTTAAAGGAAACACAAACTGCTCCTTTAAATCTCAGGGCAGTGGTTTGTTCTTTTAACAAAGACAGAAAACAGAGGCTCCATTCATTCAACACACACACACACACACACACACACACACACACACATTCATCAGTGGTGTGTGTGCATCACTTGGCCTAACCTGTCCAATGAGGTTGATGGACGACTCCATGCGACACAGCTGATTGGTCTGAGCCTCAAGCAAACTCAGCACCTTATTGGCCAGAGTGCTGATCTGGTAGGCAATGTTCGCCAATGACTGGGCCGTGAAGTTCTT
The DNA here is from genome assembly GCA_016785265.1 of Paraplagusia blochii. Lineage (NCBI taxonomy): Eukaryota > Metazoa > Chordata > Actinopteri > Pleuronectiformes > Cynoglossidae > Paraplagusia > Paraplagusia blochii. The sequence goes on along the minus strand of JAFBJS010000290.1, from coordinate 301,006 downwards.
GGTCTCCTCTAGCGCCACCAAGCTGTTGTCACCTGACTAATGACATCACATTGTCACATCACTGGTCATAGTAAAAATTAAAAACTAGAACTGAAGCCAAACGAAAATATTTATTAAATAAATGACACCAATGTTTTCACTTCTCCCCAGGTTTATATTATGTTGTAAACAAATTATTACGTAAACATTGAATGTGGAATGAACACTTAATATTATAAATAAATGAGAAATAAAACATTTAGTTTTGTTTTTCTTTTCTTTAAAGTTCTTTTTCCATGCAATTCTTTTTGACAGAATAAAAGACAAAAATAGTAGATGTTCCATAACAAATCCCGCCTGCAAATATAACATTATATATTATTATTATTATTATACGACATGTGGGCCAAAAATAACTAAATTGTGGACCAGATTTGGCCCCCGAGCCTGAGGTTGCCACATGTGAATAAGTATAAATAGTGTCAACGAGGACCTTGGTAATAATGGTCGCAGCGTTAGTGAAAATTGTGGTACTTAAACTTGAATGTGATAGTAACTTTGAAAAAAACTGCACTAGCATAAGTGGCTGAAGTTGAATTAGCTCTAGCAACAGCACTTGTAGTGTCAGGATGAGGAACTGCAGCATCAGCAGGATAGCAGGGAAACTTATGCATCAGCAGGCTGTGAAATATCAGTATTAGTTTAGGTGAAGCCACCCTGCATGAGCTGCAGTAGCAGAACTGTGGTCAGCAGGGGGCACAGTGGACGCACCACTGACCAACACCTGAGGCGTTAGGAGCAGAAGTTTCAAGAACAGCAGACCAGCATCAGCACCAGCTTCCAGAAGTCACCTGCAGGTAGTTGTCGTGGCAGTGCTGCGCCACGTTCAGCAGGTTTGTGAAATTGTCCACCAGAGCTTTCCTGGCCGTCGGAGCGTCGCCCAGAATCTGGGTCACCACCTGATCACTGTCCTGGTTCTTCATGATCACGGCCTGGAAGGAACCAGATGTTCAGCAGTGTCTGAAAAACAGAAACTCTGCAGTTTTCTTATCCATTCACACCAGTTCACTACTCACAGTGGTGTGAAATCCGATGATCAGTGGAGCAGCCTGGGAGTTCTGTCCTGGTGAAGGTCCAGAGTAACAGTGACAACCAGAGTGTGTGAAACTGTGTGTCTGCAGACAAAGATCCTCCGCTCACACCGACGTCTCACTAGTCATTGAAAAACACTAAACAATGAATCTTTGAAACTCAGTGCCACGGTTTTCAATGGCCACTAAGAGACACTCATATCAGCCTGCTCTAGGACGCCACCAGGGGGAGACGCCCTTTCCTGCTTTTCCTTCAAACAGTTTGGATGATTCCCTGTGATTCTGGAATGTCTTTTTCGAGTTTAGGCAGAGACTCAGATTCTGTGCAAGTGTGAAAAAACAACTCAGCAGAAACCACTTCCTGTTTTCACTCCTGTTTCCTAAAAAGGAGGTACAATTGGTTGAATTACTCGCTATTTTACTGCTAAAGGTTAACAGTTGCTAACCTTCTACAACACCTTCTTCAACCCCTCAGTCAGACACTCAATTATCACGTGCTAGATACAGTATGTAGCCAACTAGTTAGCATTTAGCAAACTACTGTTAAATACAGAGTCAGAAACAACTTGAACTTTATTGACAGCACATTCACCATCTGGGGCTCGGAACTGTTTAGAACTGATTTACAATCACAGGGCATGTTAGGTCAGTTACCATGGTAACTAACTTGGTCCTTGAGCATAGCTGTGGAGAAGGTAGATGTATAAACACAAACCAATTATAGAACTTGGACACGTTTGTTGAGCCGATTTACAAAGTTGATTGGTCCACAACTGGCCCTCAGGCCTTAGTTTGACCATGTAGAACTTAGGCCTTCCAAAGACAGAAAAGTTGGGTAAAATTAACTAACTTGCAAATCATGATTACGTTAGCATTAAGGTTAACTAATGATCAATATTAGATTAGATATTAGAGAAAACTCATAGTGAAATGTAAAATAACCTCCACTATAATCATCCACTAAACTAATAAAAACAAAGGGTTAAAATGTCCAGAAATGTAACCTCCAATTTGTGGCCAGGTCTAATATTTGTTGTCAAACTAACTTGCGAGTAAGTTAGCTGTTTAATTCGTTCCTCAGGTGAAGTAACAAACAAATAAATAGTTCCTGATGACCTGGAAATGGTTCTGGTCAGAACATTGGAAGAGTTCATGACTGATCTGATGTCCATCGTTTCCATGGAGACAGAAATGTCACTTGTTGTTGACAGCAGTGTTCCATGGTTGCTTTCGTGTGGATCCTTCTCGGTCCTTCTTCTCCAGGGGCTTCAGGTGAGACGACAGAACCAGACCTCTGCCAGAAACACAGAAACAAAAACCTAAACTCAGACAAGGACTTTCAAGACACCAGGCCTACATTAAGAGAAAGGGATAAAGAGGCTGCAGCCCCAAAGTTCACCACCAGGGGGGGTTGCTGATGTCAAGTCAAGTTCTGACGAATTAGTGGAAATATTCTACTCAGACTAATTTTACTTCAACTTTCAAACACTCCTAATCTCTTCTCTTTTAAAGGTGGTTAATAGATATGATAGGTTGAGCTGTTTTTGATGACCGATATTATCGGGCCGATATTAGCATAATTACGTGATATCAATATTGTTTTTTTCCCTCTGAAAATGAAAATGTGAGACCACGGTGTCGTTACCTGAACTCCTCGTAGGTGGCGACTCTCTGCTCCACCGCCCGGACTTTAGCAGCGTTCTCCCGCTGGTACCGACGGTCGGACTCCAGCGCCACCTGTACTTCGCGGTCCAGAGCAGAGAAGTCGATGACGTCACACTGCTGCCTTGCCATCGCGAGAGCGGGAACGTCTGTACGTAAAGTGACGCGTCCTAAATGGAGAGAGCGGAACAGAACTGAGTCTGAGTCTTTGGTCAGAGTGAAGTCGAATGAACTCACCTGTTGGTTTGACTCCGTCCCTCGAGTCTCAGTAACACAGCGTCTCCATGACAACGAAAAGCAGCGTGGAGTAAAACGGAAGTGAGACGGAGGGATGCGGAAATAAGACCCAGACACAGGATATGGATGGACCGGTACTCAGAGACGGGTCAGACTCACATCTGTGAAAGTGAGTGACTGTGGTTCCTCCAAATCATCTCCTTCACTCCACACCACAGACTTCCTTTTTTTTTACTCTTGACTATTTCCGGTCTTCTTAGAATCTGGTCTTCCAACTCCCGGTTTCTGCGAGACATTGGTCCTTCAGTGGTGTTGGTCTGGTCCAGAGTTCATCTTCTGCCCATCAACTGGTTCCTTTTTTGTATCTATTTAATCATATTTGCCTGTTTTCTAATCTGATTTTAACTTTTTTTAATTAAAGTTATCAGAGACAGATTAGAAAAAAAGAACTTTATTTTGAAAAAAGTTTATTAGGCTTATTTAAGAAAAAAACATTTAATTGAGGAAATTGTGAAGAAGCAGCAGCCACTCTGTGAGACTGGAGACAGACTCAGACTGGGACAGACAGACAGACAAGAGAGAAAAACACAAACATTTTATTTCATTTGTCTTCAGTTCTTTTCTGAGGTGAAGAATCTCCAGACTAAGTCTGATGACATCACACCGTTCTTGCCTCTGATTTGTCCTGTCGTTGCTTCAGTATTTCTACGCTGCGTCTTACCTTCAGTCCGCTGATGTCCAACGTCTGTCCTTCTTTAACGATGCTCTGCAGACGCACTACTCCGCTGCTTGGATATCCTTCTTCCACCTGCAGGTGGCACACTACTGTGGCCGACTTAAGGTAGACCAGAAGGCGCTGAGACGGACGCCAATCAATGGCAAAGCTGGTGAAGCAGAGAGACATGGAGTGAGTCTACGACGAGGACGTGGAGATTCTTCCATAATGGACATCATCTGAGGAGTTAGCGTTAACACACTGGCTTTTGTGAAAATTATATTTTTGAAGTAAATCAGTCAGTCTTACTGATCTTCTATTCACTGACCTGGAACGGAGCTTCTGGATCTCCAACAGCAGCTCAGCCTCACCCATGTAACACTGCAGCACCTCCAGCAGGGCGGCACTCAACTCTGAACATCTGCCCCTAAAACGCTCTTCAACCAAACCTGCTGGACCTTCCTCCATCTGAAGACCAGAGGAAAGTGTATTAGAGAGAGAGACAGAGATTTTTTTACTCCTCTGATGGTCATGTGACTCACCTGCAGCCTGAACTTCAGCTGATCTAAACTCCAGCTGATCTTCAGCCTCAGTGGCTCCAGCTGATTGGTCTCAAACTCTCCAGATGAACTTGGCCTGAGTTCCACGCAGAGTTCTGATTGGTCGACTGACAGCAGTGTAATCTGAGTGCCTTGGCGGTGAGCAGAGACCAGCACCTGCAGACTGAACGGGAACTGAACGTCAGCAGCCAATCATTGCGCGGTGTTAAGGTCACATGATCTGAGCGCTCACCTGTCTTTGAGCTGCTGCCAGATATCCATCTGTTCCTGCACGGTCTCTGACTGTGTCCTCAGATGAGTCAGCTGATCCTCACAGACCTGCAGTGCATTCTGGGACTCCAGCAGCATCGTCCTCAGCTGCACACAGTGTTCTTTCTGTAGGAGAAGAAGAAGAGAGGGGAGGAAGTGAGAACAGGACAGAGGACAGGAGGTATGTGTATGAGGACAGACTTCCCCAGTCTGGGTGACCTGGCTGATGGACTCACCTTGTCCTTAAGTCTGCAGACCAGCTGTCTCAGTCTGTGTCTTCTGTCCTCAATTTGCTGGACTTTGTTTAGCAGATTTCTGAGTAGAGTCTCCGTCTCCTCCACACTGGACAAGAATTGGACCTTCAGGGACTTCCAAGAGGACCGCGCACCAGACCCTGAAACATAGACATGATGTAGTTTGCAGGGTTCTTACAATTCAACCACTGACTTTTTCTAAAACTTGAACTGAGTTTCCAACGGAAATTATGTTTTGTTGTTGTAGAAATGGAGGTGTTATTGATGGATGTCTCATCTCATTTTCTTTAAAAATGCATGTGCTTGCATGATTACCAGTCAGGGGAGGACAGGCCTGAGACACCAGCTGCTGCGAGGACTTCAATTCCTCCAAAAGAGACATAATGGAGTCCAGGACAAAGAGCTGACGCCACACCACCTTCTGGACACGACGACTGTCCTAAAAACACATAGAAACAAATTACTTTGCTTTCATTTCGCTATGATTTACTTTAACTTGTAACTTTTACTTCAAATTCTGAGTTACTTTGGACAGAAGTGATTTAAAATCTTATGCAATGTAACAAAAAAAACACAAGCACATGGTTCGTGCTGTGGGTTAAATCTGGTTAGTTTTCTGTTTTATTATTACTCTGACATTTTACTCACCATCAGGTAAAACACCATTTGTGCAGCCTCAGCTGAATCCAGCTGCTCTGGGTCCTCGCATGGATTCAACAGACCCTGACCCAGATGGACCGGGTCACAGCGCTGCAATACACTGACACAAACATGACAAACCTTAGCACCACGGGGACATTCATACAAAAGAGTTGGCAATTGGACTAGAGGTGGTTGAAGACAAAGAAAGGCATGGACAGGATCAGAAATTAGGTGATTGGGGGGACAACACAGACAGGAAGGTTTGGAGAAAATGCTGGAGAAGACAGAAACCACTGTCCCTCCTCTGAACATGTCCATCTTGGTTGGGACAACCCTATTTTGAGTTTATTTAGATAGAGGAATGATCCTAGAGATGGAGCTACCAAGTAGGAGACAAAGACAAGATTGATGGATGCACTGAGAGAGGACATGGTGGTAGTTGGAGTCAGAGTTGAAGATACAGAGGACAGGATGGAAAATGTTGACTTGCTGCTGCAACCACTGAAAAAGGGACAAGCCGAAAGGAAAAGATCGAAGATAAGGAAAAAGACGAGGCGGAGAACAGGGTGGGGTGAGGAACTTCGCTTTGCTGGGAGAAAAGAAGGAATAAACGTTTTTACATAGATCTTAGTGCTGCACCAACTGGGACGAGACCGTTCTATAGCATTTGAGATGCATCACAGATGAGCAACTATGTTCTAACCACCCCGAGTGTTGTACGGAATACACATTAATATAATAATGTATGGTTTACTTCTTGTGTATCGTGTAATTTCTCCAGAAATATTTGATTTGTCCGTATCACGGTGGCTGACGACTGTAAACAATACACAGTGTTGTCTAATCTGATAATCCGCGGAGATTCTAAATGTCTCCAACCGTCCTAGTTTAATCGGCAATAGTTTATAAACGCACACTTTTGTCTTATGTTGACGTGAAACTGTTTTAATAATCAAGCGAACTTGGTTTATTTCCCCAAACACCTACCTCTCAGCCATTTTTTCAAACGCCCGCCGAGAGTCACGTGATTCTCAGTTTCTCCCTTCGGTATAAATCACAGCGACATCTAACGGTCAGGAGGGGCGTAGCAAAACTGATATGTAATAACGAAATAAACTGGGCTAGAATATGTCTTGTAACGTGTGGGGTAAAATAAAGTTAATAAAGTAAAATGTTATATAAATGAAATGGCCTTGTGACAAACTAATATTTCATACCACAAACACACTCATGGAATAAAACTGTTTATCAAACAACACAGTTCTATCAAATGTGATTATTGAATGGATCAAAGTGAAGGATAAATTCAGAATAATGCATTATCAAACATAGAACATCAGGGGATCTACTCAAATATGAAGCATTTTTAACTTTTTACATTTTAATATCAACAATCATCACCAATATTATCGTAAATATAAAGATGTATTAGTTTGTTCCTCAAATCTGGATCTTCCGACGTTATTTCCTCAGAAACTTTTGTAATGTAGGAGTCTGAAAGAAAAAAAAAACATAGTCAACCATTACTTTTTTGACACCAAAGTCCGTATAAAAAAAACAGTGTTTTTAGCTCAAAGGAACAGAAGACACAACCCGCTGCTGATTACTAGCAGCAGCAGGTGGGGCTGTTGAGCTTAACTTTAGATTTTTTTTCTTGTGGTTTAGTCATTAGGTTTTGTAGTCACTGTAAAATTTTAACTAAGGTTTTGCACATTAATGTGTGAGGGTCACCTAAACAGAGGGGCGTGTCCTTTGTTGTTAGCCAATGAAAAGAAGCCGCTGTGTGGTGAGAAGTCCATGCAGGACGTTCGGTACGTGATCTTCTTCTTGGAGACGGGAAAGTTGGAGAAAACACTGAGGCTCTGCAGGTGAACCTGAGGGAACAGAACCGGGTCAGAACTGAGCAAGGGTCACAACAACAGAACCAGGTCACATCTAGAACCTTCTCCTCACCAGCCGCACAGCCTCATCCTGGGCATTAGAGGCGATGGCCAGGATCTCAGAGCTGGGATTAAAGGACATGGACGTGACAGGTGTCACCAGGTTTTTGACCGCCCTCAGAGGTTTGGGATTGGCTGAATTCAGACACGCCTCCTGAGAGTAGATGTTGACGACGCCCGACTGAGACCTGGAGGATGTAGAAGAGACAGTCGGGGAAAGACACACGGTCAGGTAGGTAGCGAGACGGTCAGGTAGGTAGCGAGACAGTCAGGTAGGTAGCGAGACGGTCAGGTACAGAGAGACGGGCAGATGATGACTGTGTGATCACGGGGTGGACGTGGTTCTTACCCACAGGCCAGGAAACGTCCATCAGGGGAAGAAGCGATCGTCGTTCCTGTCACACAACCATCGTCTGTGAAGACGTTGAGACAACGACCACTGTTGCGAACGTCCCACAAGTGGACCTGTCCTTCATCTGTGCAGGAAACACATACAGCTTAACGGTTGTGTCACATGACTGTAGCAATGAAATGCACATGATTTTTTGACAAAATTCTGACCTTATTTTCTAAGATATGATACAGACCTGAGTGAACGAAGACTTTACCGCCGTCACCCGTCACGGTCACGTCCTTGACTAAACCGTTGATCTTCACATTATTGACAACTTCCTGTGTCTGAGAGGAACAACAAATTATTTCATAGGTGTTTTTTTTCCTTCTTCTTACAGCCTCATGTCTGCCTTCTCACCTTGAGGTCAAGCAAATGCACATAACCTCTGGTCCCTGTCAGCAGAACAGCGCCTCCTTGTGGACAAACGCAGAAGTCCTTCACCTTGGGTTCATTCAGACCTGAAAAAGACGGTGAAAGAGACAGAGTCTCAGATCACGTGACTTATTCTTAATACTAAGGCTCTGGTGGGAGATGGCCTGACCACGGACCTCTGAGGGTGTGAACGCCGGTCACTCGTCCCTGGATCATGTGATACAGGTAGAACATCTTGTTCTTCATACTGGTGGCCATGACCATATGTCCATCAGAGCTGAAGCGAGCTTTGTGAACCGGAAAACGCTCCAAATGGACACTCTGGATCTTTGGGTTGTCCTTCCCGTCCACCTGGAACAGGGACAGGCACTGGTCGAGTCCAGCCGTCAGGACCACCTGGGCACTGGGATGGAACTGGACGCTGGTCAGATGCTCCTCAGACGGACGTGCACCGTTGGCGTGACGGCACCTTTTCATCTGAGATAAGGATCCATGGTTTAGTTCCAGAGAATTCTGGGCCAAAGCAGAAACAACAACTGAGACGGACCTGGAGGACACCGCTGGACAGATGCTCCGAGGACGTCAGCAGATTTCCTGTTGTCCTTAGAAGGTCGTCTGGGTCTTCGTCCTCCTCCTCATCTTCAGAATCACCTTCAGGTACAAGACAAACAGGTTGCTCATATTTGTGCATCAAGATTAAATGGATTAGCCACAGATGAACCAGATTAAAATGATGAATTAGATGATTCTAATAATCCAGAGAGATTAGATTACAGATTACAGAGTGTCCACTCCTCTCGCTGTAGTTCCATTCCAAAAATATATGACAGTAGAGTTGGTGAAAGGAAATGTAAGGTCAGACAGATTAGAGAATGACTGAGCCAATCAGAGTGAGGAACAAAAGAGGAGGGACAAATAGCCAATAGTATGAGGTGTATCTGGTAAGTTGAAGGAGAGAAACTGGGTTGTAAGGTTTTTGTGTTTTATCTCTTGGTTGACAACTGACTGGATTAGAAAGACAGCAGGGATTGGGATTAAAGTTAATCTTTACAGGAGTCAGAATATCAGAATATAAGGCAGAATGTCTTATAAACTTATAAACTAACTAACTTAAACTAGGTTATAAACATTTTACCAATTGTGTCCTTTTTTTTCTGTCCATCACTGAGCTTTGCCCACGATGGAGTCCCACCCATCGCCTTCTGAAACCTGAGACACAACAGAGTCAAAGACAGACAAGCAGACAGGCAGGCAGATAGACAGACAGACAGACAGACATATAGACAGACAACCAGACAGAGAAACTGACAGACATTAAAGCAGACGGATAAACTGGTAGACAGACAGTCCTTCTGAGAGACATATCAATGTCCAACTCACTGCTCCCTCATTTTCTGCTGCAGCTGCTGATTGGACACTTCAGTCGCTCCACCAACCAGCGCTCTCTTGGACCGCTGACTCGTGTCCACTCTGAAACACAAACACACCAGTTATAGAGCATTCATTTATTTACATCGTTCATCCACATAGAGTCAGAACACTGACTTCTGTTCCAGTTCATCGTCATCATCCACCCAAGCAGCTTTTCTCTTCTTCTTTGGTTGTGGCTGTGGACCTTCTTCTTCTTCTTCTTCTTCTGATGTTTCTTCTTGGATGATTAGATTGGTTCTCGACTCCTCGTCTTCCTAATAAAGAACAGCAGATTCTCACTCTCTCTTTTCCTTCAGTCTAACAACAATCACATTAATGATTCTGTCCACAGGAGGTTCGGTGTTTGATTCTATCCAGTCTGAAGGAAACTGGTTAAATCGCCGTGTCCTCCTTATGGACTTCTATTTTTTTTCTAGCTCACCTGCAGGAGTCTGTCCAGCAGCTCCTCCTCTCCTCCGAACACCAGCTCCTCCAGGATCTTCACACTGGAGTCCTGCTGCCCCAGAACGGCCACCTGCTCCGTGTTCTTCCGCCGTTTTTCCAGCTCCTCCTCCGTCTTACCGGAGTCGCGTTGCCGCGCTCTCTTCTGTTCCGACATGTTTCAAATTCCTGTCAGAACTTTACCCACAGTTTATCCAGTTGACGAAAACAACGTGTGTGGAAAGGAATAAGCAGGAAATACCGTCATTCAACTTCCGGAGGATGGATTTCGACGGCGGTATTATAAAACACTGACATCTGGTGGCTGTGGTCGGAACTCCACGGTAAAATAATTGCTAAATCATGAGCCGCTGACACTAGTCTCCGGTTTAATCCGGATTTATCGAATTATTTCCAGTTATATCCAGACACTTTGCATTATGAGCAACACCTCCTGATCTACATTAATTTAATCCTTTATTCACTCGGTCCTGAAGGAAAGATTGACGATTATTTAATAATTTTGATGAATGAACCTGAGGTGTTGGTCAGGGCAAGGTGAAAATGGAGAATTACTTCCAGAACCAAAAAAGGATCAACATTCCCTGCATAAGTCAACTTTATCTTTAAAGTCCAGATGGACTTTACATATAAGGATTAAAATAAACTTTAAAAAAATCCTCCTATAAAATGTTTCATCAGGGAAGTGGCGTGTGTCAGAGAGCAAAGAGGAAGTGAATATAGAATTAAAGTAGTGATGGTGTCATATTTGAGGCAAAAAGACGTTTATTTTTGAAATTATTTCAAATAAACAAAATTATTATCAATAAAGTTTACATTTAAATAACAAAACAAGACGTAACATAATAAATAATAGAAAAATCAGTAGGCGATAAAGAACTCCTTCACTCAGTCCTTCAAATCTTCGTCAACTACACTGGCCTTCGTTGACCACAAAGCACATTATTATGTCAGCCAATCAGAACCCATGTTTACCTTAAAATATCTGTTTCCATAAAGCAAACATGAGAGTGTGAGCATCAGTAGTTCTGTTTATTTCTCAGTTTAACCTGAACGCAGAAAAAAACCTTATTATTTTAACTATGATCTATAGTCGTCAGCTGACATTATTATTATTATTATTATCCATAATTACAATGACTGAATTGGTTTCCTATTAAAGCTAGAAGGTCATGCATATTCAGCAGCAGGTTCTAGTGTTGGTTCCGTTCAAAGCTTCCTTCTGATTCTAAACCGACTTCATCAACCTGAACTTAAGAGTCATCATTAGCATGCATGCAGGTCCAGATCCAGATTCAGGTCCAAGTCCTGATCCTGGTCCTGGTCCATCAGACCCATACCTAATCCCATCATGTGATTGGTCAGTTCGAGGACCGTTCCAGAGTGCACCCACCCACGTGTGTGCGAGTGTATTTCCCGCTTCACCTTCCTACAGGTGGTAATGGTGGAGCTCCTCTGGTCACTGAAGAATGAAAAATAAGAAAAAGTTAAAACCACAGCTGATTTCAGAGACAAACAATTCTCTGGTTGAGTTTCTTTTTTTTTTAACCTCTGTTGAGCCTGCTGGGATAAATCCTGGTGAAGTGTTTGAACTCATCTGGAGGAGGAAAGTCGTCCAAAGGATGAAAAGAATATCTGGATTCAAAATCATCTGTGAAGCAAAAAGTTAAAAATAAATATTCGATAAACACAAAGATGAAAAAACAAGACAATAAACTCGATCTTATCACTTGGTTTAGACCAGTTGTTCTCAATTACTTAGTCATGCGCCACCTAGGGGACAGAAATTTTATCACCTATTGAGAACTTGGTAATTCCAATCTGTATAAACCACTGTATTGGTGCTGCCATCCAGTGGACTGGAGGCCTGTTATCATTCGCGCATTACAGCAGTGGCACACTTCAGTCCAGTGTGTCACATTCCTCACTGCGTGTCCCTAAGGGGGACCGCCCCATTGTTTGAGAAATACTGGTTTCGAAGATGCAGGACAGTGGATCTGTCCAGTGATTGGACGAGGGGGTGTATGACTCACCCAGGAACAAGCGTGGGGAGGAGGAAAGGCCATTACGTGGTGGAGGTGGAGGAGGAGCCGAGGGGGTTCTGGTCGGAGGTGCTGCTGACGGTTTCCCTCTGATTGGTTGGTCAGACGAGGGGGAGGGACTGACTACTGTCTTGCAAGGAGGAGGGGGCGGGGCTTCCCTGCCTCCCTGAACAAGTGTTGTAGATTGGACTAAAAGAGAAGAAAATAAATTAAGCGACAATATGAACGATGTCATCGATGATGTCACAGATGCCGCACCTGAAGCTTGGGTCGTCGTCGCACGGACAGGGGGCGGCGGCGGCACTCTGCAGGAGGAGGATGTCGGAGGGGGAGGGGCAGGGTACCGTGTGGGGGTGTGGCCTCCAGGCGAGGGGGCGGGCCTTTTGGTGCTGATGGAGTTTTGACGTTGCTGCATCTCAGGGCAGGACTCCCCACCACTGACGACACCATCACCGGTGACACGGTGAGAGGGTGGGGGCGGGGTCAGGGATGACGCTGCTGTGTTTGGGCCTGAGGTGGAGAGGCAGCGGGAGGAAAGAGGAGACTGGGGGGGCTTTGGAGGGAGGGGCTTTTCACTGGTTTGCAAGCAGACGGGAGGGGGCGGGGCACAGCCACGATGGGAGACAGGGGAAGGGGGAGGTGGGGCGGGGGAGGAGTGCCTCATGCTTGGGGAGGGGGCAAGACGGGAGGAGGGGGCAGAGGAGCCAACTGGAAAAGGAAAAAAAAAATTGGAAAAAATTTTATTAACATTGTAGCGGTTAGCACGCCTGCCTCTACAGCAGAGAAAATAGTTTTCTTGCTGTAATTAAAAAATGTTCTTACCTATAAGTAAATATAAATATAATAGTAGTTACATTTGACTGATTATGTCTGTGGTGGAACAGATTAACCTCAAATCCTGACGTCTCACTGCCAATACGTTCAAAAGACCCACCTGTGATTGGCTTAGAGATTGAAGACCCGCCCCCTTCACACTGCCCTCTCATTGGAGGAGCACCTTCTGACTGACTTGGTGCTCCTTCCAGGACGACTCCAACTGCTGCTGTGGCTGCTCCTCTTTTAGGCTCTGAGAACCACAACCATTGGAACAGATGAGCAGAGCTCCAGCTTCTGATGGGATGATGTCACAAATACACTATGATGACATCACACAGGAAGGAGGGGAGGAGGGGGGCAGGACGGAGGTGGGGCCAGTGTGGCTGCTGGATGAAGATGAAATGAGTTGAAATCATGAGAGATGGTTGACTGTGAAAATTTGACAATAAGGAATAAAAGAAATAAAAAATAAAACACTGCCAGAAAGGCTCCTCCACCAATAGAAAATGACCCCGCCCCCAAACTACCCCAGGGAAAAAAACTAGACAACGTTGTACATCATTCCAAAAAGTGGTCATCAGCTCCTGGTGATTCAGTTAGAATCTAATCTACTCTGACAACTGTTGACACCACAGCTTCAATCACTCGCGTCTCAAAGGGGGCGTGTCTTACTGATCTGTGGCGAAACGCTAGGCAGCGAGGGTCGCTGCTGCTGCTGCTGCGGTGGCTGCTGCTGCAGATACTGGTAAAGGCGCAGATATGGGTGTTGACTCTGACACTGGAGATCTTCACCTTTCAGCTGTGGAGACACCACGTAGGAGGTTAAAAATATGTTGGTTATTCCTCAAAATCTGCTCAATGTTATGTTTAAGACTCTTCGTGTTGTTGCTGACCTGGCTGCAGGCAGATGTGTCTGTAACGCCTCCTAGGGGATGTTGATGGTTGGACATCTTTTTCCTGATGAAGTAGCAGTGAATTCGGCTGCTGTGGAACACGGTGACATCATCAAGTTAAAATAGATTGAATTCAGACACTTTTTTGACATTTCATATGTTGTTTTTAACTTTAATTGAATTATAGATCAGTTCATGAAACCTTCTCACGCAGAATTCTGACGTCTTTGTCTGTGGTTTGGAGAGAAAGATGACGATGATCTTCAGTCTCCTGGTTTATATCTATATGTTTTTTTATGTGAAGTTGAGGGAATTTTATCTTAATAGATTTAAAAAGTGTATTTCTAGTTTTTTTTTAATCTCAGAATTAAAGCTTATGATTAAATTCTTACATCTTTATTTATTTTATTGTTAATCCGAGTTCCATCTCATTTTGTGCTTTTAATACAGTATTTATCTGTATTTTCATTTTGCTCTGGTTTTTGTTCTATTACTGTTCATGTTCTAATGCATATGTGTTAAACCTGTGCCCAATAAATTATTTTCTATGGCCTGCATGAGCTTGTCAATGAGTTTCTTAACATGAAAAGTTGTACTATTACATACCTATAAACACAATTTGATATTAATATAAAATAAATTAATGCACCAACATGTAGAAATTAAAGACTGTTCCCTTCAAGGGAAGTGTATTGTTGATTTGGCCCAGGATAAAAAAGGAGTTTGACGCCACTGTTCTAATGTAACAAACTTAGATTAAATTAGTTTATAGTAGATGCTTTCAGATTAAGATGGTTTGGACAAGTTCAGAGGAGAAACAGTGAATACATTGGTAGAATGTTATCTGGTTGGAGTCAGAGTAGAAGATGGAGAGAACATGGGGAGATGGAAAAGGATGATCCACAACCCCTGAAAAAGGGACAAGGAGAAGAAGAAGTTCTAATGAAACACACATAGAATTTCTGGTGCATCAATGCCATTGCAGCCTGATAAAAGGTAGGAGTTTGATGCAGATCATTCAAAAGGATTCACTAAATCAATAAATCATTTAAAGTGACCATTTCCTACATATATAACAATGTTGACTAAGAAATCGAACCCTGAACGTGGCCCATATCAGCCTTATTTAGACCAGTCCACTCGACCTCTGAGATCAGCAGTGGGTTCTCACCACAGTAAAGACAGGACTCGAACAGGGACTCCTCCCGAGATGAGCACGAACCTCCATCCACTAGGCCAGGGGCTGCCCCATTAGCATCGACTGCTAGCTCGGTGTCTGTCTTTACTATTGTCAGTGGCAGCAGCAAGAACTGGGTCGTGTTAATAACAAAACCACCTGCTCGGGTCAACATACCTGATTACGTCACCGTTTTCCCGCTGACTCGCTCATTCTCGTACACGCGCGCGTCGTGCTTGGCGTCCGCTGTCGTTTTCTTGTTTCGAGAGCCTGGCTAAAAAAAAAAAACAGATTAGTTCTGCGCGTGCGCGCAACCGCATCTGCTTTCCGTTTCCGTTTCCGTTTCCCGATTGGTTCCAGAGCGATGACGACATTAGTTTTGGTTTTGAGACTAAACCAGATGTGAAAGCGGCAAACGAAAGTGGGAGGGAGATTCCTCCGCACAACCTCACTTCCTGTTACTTCATTTTTCTTTTCAGAGGAAATCTGAAATTCCCGCCCTCTCTTCTTCCCTCACTTTTTCACCGTAAACGTAAATATGATCAGTCAGAAGAAAAACCACGTCTTGAGCCGAGGTTTCCCCCCGAGTCAGAGAATGCGCTGCTGTCGAAGTTTATGAATGATGAGTCATGATTATTCACACGCAATCACACCAATTCATTCATTTATTCACACTTAACACCTCAATGACCACCATCTTTAATATCTAGAGACCATTCTATTGAAAAAAATCATGATCAATATCTAAAATTAAATTTTAAAAATTTAGTTTTTTGTAGTTTTTTCATTAATAAAAAACTAAAATACAATTTTTTCCATTAATTATTGTTTTTTTCCTATTAGCAATAAAAGATAATTGGTAACTAATTTGCTTTGTCTACATCATCTACATCTATGTTATCACAGTTATACACGTATCACAATTAGAAATAATTACTGCATTAATTAGTCAATCTTTAACCAATACGTAATCAATCATGTTTTAGGAGTGAATAATAGTTGGTGCTAAAATGTTGGTGTGAATTCATGTGAATTCAAGTGTGCAAATGTGAATGGTTAGGGTTGTGAATGTCAGTGTGAATGGTCTTGTGCAATAGTAATAAATATTGTGTAAAAAAAAAAAAATGATGGAGAAACAAAAGTGGAAAAATAATTATTTGTTGTTGTTTCAGGGACAGAATCTGGTCTCTGGGAATGGAGGCTGAGATGAGGGGAGAACAGAACCAGAACCGGAACCAGAACCAGAACCAGGACCAGGACCAGAACCAGGACCTACTTGAGGCTCAGGTTCATTGTGAGTGTTTGTGTGTATGTGTTTTGTCACCTCCTGTGTGTTACTGGTTTTTTTATTGTGAAAGCTAAAATTCCCAAGATCAAGAACTTTTTTTCTGCAGTTTCATTTTCCAGGATCATGCATTATTTAAACACAAACCACCTGAAGAACAACCAACAGCAGGACTTCAGACTCAAGAGGATCTTCAGACTCCTCAGCACCTCCAGAATACCCTGCACCTCCAGTCTACCCAGGACCTCCAGACAACGAAGGGCATCAAGATTTACCAGGACCCCAGGATTAGCCATCACCTCCAGATTACGCCGGACATACAGACTTCTCATCCAACTGAACTCTCCAGGTTTGCAATGATCAATCTTCAGAGTCGGCTAGAATTTCTTCAAAATTGTATTAAAATGTTTTAATTCTAGATTTAACCCTGAAGTCACAGAGATTAAACTGTACCTTCAAAACAGTTAGCTGGATTAGCCAGAGTTGAAGCTAAAACCATTTGAATTCAGCTTCAGTTAAACTTGACCTAAACTGAATAAAAAATATTTTCTGGCAAAGTGAGGTGGATTAAACAAGTAAAGATAAACTTAAACTAACTAGTGTTAAAGTTATAAGGTTCAAAGTTCAGCCAGAGTTCAATCCAAAGTTAACTATATTTGTTTAGTTTAGATCTGAAATTCCTGCGTCGCCCTGTGCGTCATCCGATGTTTCCGAAAAATCATTCAAAGACTGGGTTTAAGTTGAAGCGATATCGGATTTGATGACCGGTTTGGAAACAGAGACGCACAGCGGTCGGTTTGTTGGTTATTAACGTCAGACGCTGTTTCCAGCGAGACGGAAACTACCGCCGCCGTCGAAGCCTGAGTTCAGACTGAAGTTTTCAGGATGAAGTTAACCAAGTGACTTAGTTAGGTTTCATTTCAGGGTCTGGTGCCACATCAGACTGGAAACAGTCAGTCAGAGACTGTTCATCTACTGCAGCGAGAGCTGGAAACGGCCGTCAGTCAGTTTCCACACAACATCGGTGGCCGACTAATAAAAGTCGACGAGTCACAATCGTTAAAGCACCAGGTCCTCGTTCAGATTATCAGTTTGAAAACATTGTTGTCACTGATCCTCAGACCTCCAGCTCTAGACAGAACCTTGGGTCACAACTTTGAACCACCTTCTTGGGCTTGACCTTTTGTGAATTTAATTCTGAACCCAGGGGTACACTGGTAAAAACAGATGTCAGCAAATGCATCATTGGTTTTTTGAACATGATCAAATAATGTATCGTATGTTTTTTATATTCTAGAACCAGAAACTTGCAGGAAAAGAGTCAAAGTCAGAACGAAGCCATGGCGTCTCCTTTCCTCCTTTTGGTCTTCATCTACCTATGTGGTCTTCAGAGTCCTCTGGACGCCATGCCCATCTGCAGACTCCAAAGGAACCTGGTCCAGGCCAGCCATAAACTGCTGACAGAACTGGTAAGAGCAGAACTTGATTCAGAACCAGCACCTACAGTAGAAAAACCAGTGCTGATGCCTTCTTTGTCCTGCAGGGAGCACCATTTTCTTACCACTGCAGACCTTACAACGCCAACATCACATTCCCAAAGTCCATCATACCTGCCGCAACCACCGTGCACCCTCAGCCTATCACAGAGCAGTGTGATACTGCAGTGTCTAACTTTGTGGCTGGTTCCCCTCAGTGTTGCAAGGTGTTATGGGCAGTGTATGAAACTCTCAACAGAACCAGCGGAGTGTTTTTAGAATACAACGTGAAGGAAGGCGGCGTCGACTGGAACCTTGGAAAACTGAAGGTTTTCAGGAACCTGCAGCACCGCCTGCTGAACCAGGGACAATGTGTAAGTTTAGTCATTTTCTCACTCATTCTTCAGCTCTCCATCACTCACTCACTCACTCCTGTCTTTAGTTCTCCTCTGGGTCTCACATCCTGGATCCTTACTACGCCAACGTCACAACTGCTCTACAGAACAAGGTGAGAACTGGACTCAGTTCTAGACGTGTTTCTGTCAAAACTATTGAAACAGACTTTAACCACGAGAAACACTGTTTGTGACTCGCTGTGAAGACACAACAGGTTCACAGACCTGCACTTCTAATGCACTGATTTATGTCTTTCAGTTCAGCGCCACCTGCGGTTGGATGGCTCTGAGGAGAGACGTTCAGTGGGTGCTGGGGACAAGTCTGAGGGAACATCACGGCTGCTTCAACTGATTCCACAGCTGTCACATCTGCCCTGTTGTTATTTATTCATATTTATTCAAGTTTTCTATTTATTGGCACTAATTTATTTTTTTATTTATTTATTAAATATTTATTTATTGACTTTACCTTGTTTATGTTAAGTTTGATTTAATAAAAAAGCATCAGGAAACATAGGACTTTACTTCTGAACTGACTTAGTTCAATCACATCACAAAACACCACCACTGCAGTACAGACAGGTGGAGCGTTCATGTGACAAAGTTACACCAAAGTCGCGAAAAAACAAAACAAAAAAAAAAAAGAACCACAATTTAATTTTAGCCTCCTTAATGCCATCTATAGGAGAACAAGGGCATTGCAGGGAAAGGACAGACATCATCATGCCACTAACCAATCAGAATTGGGACATCTTTGTTGGGCCAGATTACAAAGCTAAACGGGCCACATCTTGCCCACGGGCCATGGGTTTTATCCTCTTGGCCTAAGCAGTTACTAACTGGGTGCAGTTGGATTATGCCACAATTTGAGAGAAACCTGGTAGTCGCAACTGACCTATAGAAAAACATTAATCACTCAAAAGCTCCGCCCTGTGGAGTAAAGCAGATAAGCCCCGCCCCCAGATCAAAGACACAGCAGCCCATGTTCAGAACAATATAGACTTTATTAATTCACTAAAGTTATGAAATAAAAAGCAAGTTCCAGGTGCATGTTTCAACACAGGAAGTGCATTCCCCTACAAAATAAAAGCCCTCTTTGTTGTCCACGCACAGGAATATTGAATTCTGACATTTGATTGATTATCCCAAGTCCTGACATGGAGGTGGAGCGAGTACTATGTCAGAAAATTGAAGGTGAGGAAACAAAAAAAATGATATTTAAAAAAAAAAAAAAAAAAAAAGGCCAGAGAACTCGGGGTCAAAGTCCAGACGGTTGTCGAGTCCAGAGTCTGACAGAAGAAGAACTGCGTGGGGAATGTTTCACATTATTTTATTTTCATCAGCAAATGGAAAAATAGAAGCTCGTACAAATGTCTTATTTCCAGAACTTTCTAACACCAACGTGAAGGTAAGTCACCGTTTCCCAAACAAATCTTTTCATTTGGCACTCGCTCCTGGGAGTGGCCCCCTAATGGGCGGAGCCTGAACCTATTTAGTGCTGCTGTTGGTGACACAGCGGCGGCAGCGTTTGCCAAGTGTCTGTGTCCGTTAGAGCTTGTCGCTGATTGAGTGCTCAGAACAAAACCAAAGAAAAATAAACAAAACAAAAACAAAATAAACGTCCACTACGAGTCCGCCCCCTGAGAAGCAGCCCGGTGATGTCATCATCAGAAGCGGTCCACCAGTGGTGGGTCATTTTCCCAGGGGCGGAGCTAGCATAAAGGCAAAGGGTGGAGTCAAGAGTCCAGTCCACAGAGAGGGGGGAGGGATTTCAGGGCAGTGTGATGTCATCTCTCACTCGCTCATACACGCAAACACACACACACACCTCTCTCTCTCCCTCACACACTCGTCTTCTGTTTACAGACACAGAAGATTTTCGTCCAGTGGGAAGTTTGTCCTTCACTCACGTCTCTGTCGTCTGTCTGCAACCTGTGGAAGAGTCCGACCAGGATAAGACCATCAGCAGCACACGGGGGAGCATGATTCAGAACGCAATTTTCACCGATTTTCTGACTTGTCCAAAACGCTTTTGACAAAATTTCTATGAGCAAAAGAAATAATTTAATGTTAACATGAAAACCAAAACCTGATCACCGTAACAGGTTTAGATCTGAAACACTATTCATATTTTATTACAGATTTTAGATAAAAGTTCAAACAGTATATTTGCATAACTTTCATAACTTTTTCTAGGATTTTCATGACTGTTAGGACCACAACTCACTATTTAGAACAAATCTGTTACAAAAATGACCTTTATGAAACAGCAAAGTGTTAATTGACTTTCAAATGTAAATGGATTAGCAGACCCCTAAGAGTACAGTAAACGTGAATAACGCATGCAGTGTGTGTGTGTGTGTGTGTACGTACTAGGCCTGGCTCTTCAGCTTGCGCAGCTCCTTGGTGGCCCATGTGGCCAAGGTCTTGGTCTTGGAGGTCTTGGAGCGTCTACCTTCTGTCAGCAGGTCATTGATGGGAGGATGAGCTTCCAGCAGCTGCATCATGTCTTTACCGAAGGCTGTGCACAGGTCACTGTGGTCACACACACACACAAAACCCACTTAACACACGTGAACACGTCACACACACATACAGACAGACAGACAGAGCAGAACAGGTTCTGACCCTATCAGTCCAGCAGCACTGGCCACTACTCCGTCAGAATGATCCTCATCCTCAGCTATGCGGTTGAGGAAGAACATGATAAAATCCACCCGTGGCTGAACCAGCAGCACATCAGCTGTAGGGGGAGCCAAACAGACAGAGGAAAAAAATTATTGAAACAGAGGAAGGACACATTTTTAATCTAGTGCACAATGGATTAGTGTGTGTGTGAGAGTGTGTTGGGTTCCGCAAAACCAGGAAGTGTGTGATTGGCTGCTGAGAACAGCCTGCACCTTCCTGGGTGAAATGAACCCAGTTTTTCTTTGACGCTCTAAAATCTCCCTGACGGGCTGCTGACAGGAAGAGGAACTGGCGTCAGGTGATTTAGAATGGTCATGTGACAAAGGTCAAGGTCTTACTGTTGACATTTTCCTGGTCGCCCTTCAGACCCTGGATGATGCCAGTGTAGGCCTCCAGACAGCCCTCCCTCAGCTCGTTCAGGTAGTCCACCATGTCGTAGTCCGTCTGCGTGAAAAAAAAAAAAAAAAAATCGTCAAAAATCTGCGAGTTTCGGCATCAGTGCGTGGGTTTGTGATTGTGCGTCCGTACCTTGTCCACGTGAGCCAGCGACGCCTGCTGCAACGTGTCCAATACGACGTCGGCATATTTCTTAAACTCTCCTCCAATGGCCAGAGCGATGTCACCGAACGCTGAGAGGATCTGAGGCTTCACTGAGCGATGTACGTTCTCGTTCTGGAGACAGCGAACGGGACATGTGAGGAAACAGCAGTGACGAGGACACACCAAAAATAAAAGCCATAGAGATATTTGGTCACCCCCAAGTTCTCCAGAAGCAGGCGCATGATGTCATCACAATAAGGAAGGATGTTGGCCATCAGGGCTCGACACAGATCACAGACCAGACCAACAGCTGCCAGACAAACCTGGAAGTCGATCAATCGATTATAATACATTACAATAGGCAGACAATTTTATACAAGACGACTCACAAGAGACTTAAAGTTAAAATAAATGGAAAAAAAGATAATAACTCAGTGTAAAATATTTGTTAAGATAGGTGTCCTTTGCTTCCCGATTCATTTATAATTAATGAATCTATTAAATCATTGTCATTTCTGGTCGGTCTGACAGACGAGAATTGTTCTGTGGGTTTGATACCTGATACTCGGCGTAGTTCCTCAGACCGATGGCCAGAAACGGTGTGAATGCTTCCATGTACTTCTGAAAGTCACTGCCGAGAACTGAATCACACACAAACACACAGATGTCACACTGATCCTTCACCCGTGCCCACGTCCGTGTGTGTGTGTGTAGACGACTACCTTCCACCAGTGTCGACACGGCCATCAGGGCGTCCTCCTGAACTCCTCCTGATCCAGCTGTGCTCTGGAACATTCTGAGCAGAGAGCCCATCACCATGTCAGAGATCTGCAGAGCGTCCTGGTGCTGAACCTTCCGTAGAACATTCTGGAAACGCAGACAGGAAACTCGATTACAGGTCAGCTCTGCCAGTCAAAGTCAGGTGACAAGGATGAGCGCGGCACCTGTAGCGTGGCGCAGAGAAGCGACTGCAGGTCGTTGAACTGGATCCGGTCCGACGTGCTCTGGATGTGAGACTGAACAACAAAAAACACTGTCATCACAGTAGAATGTGATTGTTTTTCCTCCTCCTGTAGGTCAGTCACATGAGCCCCAGCACCTCCGACTCCTCACCTCCATCTGCATGACCTGCTTCAGCCGATCCATGATGACCAGTGTGGTCTTCTGCACCGCAGGGTAACAGTCCTTGGCGCTGTTCTTCACGATCTCCATCAGAGCCTCGTACGCCGCCGAGCGAAGGTTGTTCTGGTGGCCGTCAGGTCTGGACCAGAAGATCAGCATCAACACATGACCTTCACCGTCACCCGATTTGAGTGTTGCTGCGTTTCATCTGCTCACCTGTCTGTGGTCTCCAACAGCTTCTGAACAATGAGCTCAAAGCTGGAGGACAAACAGTAGGTGCCTGGTTCCTCCTGGTCCTCGGCTGCGTCCGTGGCCTCGTACGCTGCCTCTGCCAGAGACGAAAAGGCCTGGGAGGAGGAAAGAAATAAAAATAAAATACAGGAATTTGAGTATCAGTCAAAGACATGACGGACCAGACAACAGGGCAGATTATTAAACATGATTCAGTCGGACTGATCTGGTCATGAACAGATAGATGGAGCCTTTGTGTGTGTGTTAAAATAAAGGACATGCAAAAATGCCTAAAACCTCTTTTTACACTTTGTATTGCGTAAATTATGACGTTGCATGGAAAAGGCAAGAGGATAATGATGGAACAAATTAATATTATATTTTGGACAAGTTTGGTGTTGTCCTCGGCCTTAGTTTGTCCAGTTCTGATGTACTGAGGTTCTGGAACGTGGGGTTCTTTGACCAACAGATGTTTGCAGTGATGGGGGGCAAATTCTTACCCAACAGACATTGGACGCCACTCTGGGCTCTGCCCCCAAGCCCTCAATGAGACACGTCAGCAGTGGGTCCAGGTAACCAACATTGATGGCGGCTTCAGGCAGCAGTTCACAAATGCGACCCACAGTCCACGCTGTGGTGTCCCTGACCACCACGCTGGGGTCCTTCATCAGGTCGATTAAGGTGGGCATGGCTTGGATAACGAGTGGTTTTAACTGGCTTAGTTCTGGACCTTCCAGGATTGAACCGAAGGCCATAACGGAGGCATCGCGGAACCGCCAGTCTGGGTGTTTAATGTTCTCTTTGATAAAAGGCAGGACATGGGGAACCACGTCGTCCTCGCAGCACGTGGCCAGCAGCATCAGACAAACCCCGGCTGCCTTGCAGGGGTTCCAGTCGTCATCGTCATCGTTCTCATCCTGGTGAAGACGTAGAAAAAATAAGTCAGAGTCTCCTGAGATAGTTAAGAACTACAGTAGATCCTGTTGTTGTTACCTGTTTGGTGAGGGTCAGGGTCAGAATGGGGACCAAGTACTGCAAGGCCCCCTTGGCATAGAACTTGCTTGTGTGCTCTGGGGGGCGCCCCTGCTCTGATGCCTGGAGTGAGGAGTAAAAATTAGCAAAATGTAGAGGGTGGAGGGGGTTGGACGCATCTTCAAAAGCTCATAAGAACAAACCTCTGAAGCTTCAATGGCCAGGTCCATCTCCTCGTCACAGACGTTGGACCAGAATTCGATTCCCTGCAGCGCTACCTCATCGATGTCACTTTTCATGGCTTCGATGGTGATCTGAGAAGTTAAAGGAAGTCAGGCCAACAAATACTGGTCAGAGCAGATACCAATAGATATGTGATACAGGCTGGAGACAAGATCTATGTAAAATAAAACCAAGGTGATAAAGTATCTGAGCTGAGATGATTCATAATCTCTGGAACCACAGCTTCCTCACAGAGTTGGACTGAATTAGATAAAAGGGTTTGGATCTTTACCGCGAACAAAGCTGGGCCCATGTAGGTCTCCATGTACTGGTAATACAGAGACATGATCTTCACCAGGTTCTGGAGGGCGGCCACTCGAACCTGAGACACAGAACCACGTCAGCATTTCATCCGTAATCAACACTAAACTCACATGGACCATGGAGGAACCTGGTCTGACTCACTCTGGTATCGGGACACTGTGTGGCCTCACACACCACCTGCATGATGAAGTGGCGCTCCGTCTGCAGCAGAAATGACAGACTTGACTCAGTCTACAAATCTCAACAGCAACATGTGATGTGATATGATCTGCTCTGACTCCAGATCTACATACTTCTCTGTCAAAGTTGCCTTTGGTGAACTCCAGAGAGTTGAGAAGAGCATTGGTTGCAGCCAGTTTAACGTTGTTGCTCGGCTCCTCCTTCCTCATTCCCTGGATGATGGCCGTCAAAATCTGGTTGGCGTTTTCCTGTAAGTGCTCTGGGTCCTGAAACAAACCAGTGTCCAAGTGTCACAATGACAGAACAGGACGTCAGTGAGCGAGACTGATTGATAAGGAGAGGCGGCAGCAACCCTCCAAAATTACACCGCCATCATAGCAATTTCATCACAATTGTCTCCTCACTGTCCAGCGATCACCCGGAGGTGAAGCAGACCTAAGACCAGATGAAGGTGGTGGAGAAACAACACTCACGATGTCCTGACAGATGTAGCCAATCGCCTCTAGCGTGGATTCCTTCATGTGTTCCGTGCTGGACGGGTTGGTGACATTTTCCGACAGCTGCAAGATCAGTTCGGGCCACTGGTTTACGGGAATCTCCGCGCAGGCAATCCCAGCGACACACTGCGAGGCCGAGCTGGGCCTGTACGTCTCTGTGCCCAGGGTCTGTAAAACCTGTGACACACACGGCACCGTTGAGACCACCAGGGCACGCCAACACATTCGGGAGGCGGAGATGGAGGTTTGACTGAGGGCGGGGCCTTACGTAGTTTTTGATCTCGCAGCGGGCATTGGCATCGATGGCCAGCCATCTCTGCTGGTAGCGCGTCTTGACATCGGGGTCTTTGGAGGTGAGTGAGTTCTTGATCTGCAAACCAGCGGCCACCCGAGCTACCTGTGTGTTCCCAGGGTTGGCCAAGACCATCGACAACTTCACCAGGAATGTGGTCTGTGAGGAAAGAGTGATGTTAGAGGCAATGTTTGATACTTTTTCATTTGGTCTTGTCCCTTTTCAGGGGTTTTGACAGTGAATCATCCTTTTCCATCTCCACCTGTTCTCTCCATCTACTACTCTAACTCCAACTACCACCATGTCCTCCTTCACTGCATCCATCAATCTCCTCTTTGTCTCCTACCTGGTAGCTCCATCTCTAGGATCATTCTGCTACCAGTGCATTTACGATGCCTCTTGTTAACATGCGAGACTCTTCTATGCTACGAGAGTATAAAGTTTCACTATACTTACTACACAATAGTAAGACTGAAGAGACACACCAGAGCTTAAGTCTGATAAACCAGTCTAAGCTACAACAATCCCTGTACAGACGTAGAAGATACAGAGGACAGGATGTGATAAAAACGTTGACTAGCTGTGGTAACTCCCTAAAAAAGGCACAAGCAGAAAGAAGAAAAAGAATTCCTGATACGGACAAACACTGTAGCCACAGAACAACAGACCAAATGTCAGGTTTCAGAGCCATTTAGGTCTTAAAATCCTGAAAAGAATGACTGTACTTTAACACTGTTGTAGACGAGTTAAAAATCTACCTAAACAAATGTAGCTGCAGCTAGAAATTCTGCTCAGTGTTGTCAGTGTAACGGAATAGTGAATGAGTTGCAGTTCCTCCACCTAAGGCATGATCCAGCACCACACCTTTTAACCTTTGACTTGTGCAGTAGGCACATCTCCAAATATTATATATTCACATTGATAAAATGGGAAATCCATAGCAGAAGGACTTTACAGCAGGTGTGGGACCAGTCTATCTCTATCTGAGTCATGCATACACACACAAACACACACTCACCAGGTTCTCCAGAGCAGCATGTTCCAGGAACTTCTGTGCAGCCTCCAGTTCATTTCGATCTAACAAATAAAACAAACTTAATTCGTACAAGTTCTACTTCCAACACCCTTTTAGTGCTGCCTTCAATGACCACGGCTGTGCCAGAAATCGAGATAGTTTTATATAGTTTAAACTGACATTTTTCAGTTAACAAGTGCAGCTTAGAAAAGTATGAAGATGATGATTTAAAACAAATTAAAAGAAAACAACAGGTCTTAGAAAGAGAAACATTTCGATTGAGAAAGAACTCGTGTTTACCGGAATCTGACCACTCGTGAACGCAGCATCTTTTCAGCTGCCCGTGACGTCATGGTACGCAGGCCGTGCCTCCAGCGTGCGCTTTGGCCGCCATTAGCATTAGCTAGCATTAGCCTGGCAGACTACTTGTTTGAGCAGAAAACTTAACAGAATTCAGATGATCTGACTGAGATTGAAGCGGCGTTGCTTCGGGAAGAGAGGGTGGATAAGTGTGGAGTGACTTTGCTGCCCCCCAACCACCTACATCTTGCTCTCAGCTAACGGCTGAGCTACAGCAGCATGGGCGGGTCAGGGACGCTGTTCTACGGCTACACCCTGGTACCAGGCCCCGTTAAACTGCGGTTTCGACACCGTGATAAAGTGACACGTTTGAACACCTAAAACTGCGCTGTCGCTGTGACTTAGAGCCAAACCGGTGTTTTCCTCCATTCCCGCACCCGCCGGCAGCAGCGGCGGCATTGCGTCAGGCCATTAGCGCGGTTAGCTCAAGCTGCTAAAAGTGGCGTTTCACGTCTTCACCACCCGCGGTCAGTGAAGTATCACCGGACCCGTGTCTCTCTGTGACCACGGTGGTCATTGTGTCTCACCTGGGGATACGGTTTTCTCTAGGATCGCGATTAGTTCCATTCCGGGTCCCGGATCTCTCTCTTCTGTGCTCTTCTTTCGGTGACTCTGCTTTCGCTCACAGCGGGATTATTTTCTCTTCCACGCAGGTGCTTTGCGGTGTGCCGCGAGATACTTTAGTGACCGCACACAGAGATGGAGGTTCCCGGCAAGTCGCTCGGGCTTTCTGTACGCAGCACCGCGAGTCAGTGTTCAATCTTAGAGTGGTGGCTTCCTTGCCGCCCGTTCACATCCTGTGATGTCGGGAGGGAAAGGGCCGCGCTTCGCTCCCGCGGAGGGATATCACAAAGTAAGGCGGCGCCGTGCTGCCTTCAAGGTGTTATGGACGTTTCAGCTTTGAACATCAAAGGCTCTCATATATGCTTAAGGTCTGTCGTCTGTACATTTTTTGTTTTTATTGAAAGCTTTTGTCAAACCCGTCATTCTTAACCCGCTCAGCTACCCGCTAAGATACCATCATTACTCTTCATCTATTAAATCTATCAAATACTGTTTGGTTTCGTTTCTTATTATTTATTAACATCGCGGACCTCGTCATTATTTCGTTTAATCTCCCCACTACCTCCCTGTACTTCCTTTGTCAGTCTTTACCCTATTTTTAAACTTTGTTCACTCCATTAACCCCAAGTGTAAAGCTTGACATCTTCGTATGTGTCACATCCATTTGAACGATCAAGAAGTTTTATACTTTCGTGTTTAGGTTTGGGGATTCCTAGACTCACGTGAACGCAACAGCATTTGCGTCCCGCGCGTCCTTTTATTTGGATCCACGTACATGCGCATTGTGTTCACCGAAGTTGGGACATGATACTTGATGCCAAGAGAAGAATATTTCTCCCGTTTTTTCTATATTTTTGCTTTGAGTGATGATACTGTAGTTGGGTGGAAACTTGAACCGCATTGAACACGTAGGTGGCTAACTTGGGTAACCATTAACGAGTAAAACACATTAATGGTTACCAAAGTTAGCAGGTTTTATAATAAGGTTTTATCTTACTTAACATATTGTCTATATGTCCCTAGTCACATTGACATATTTTAGTCACATTTTTTATATATATTTTTTCTTTTTTTCAGTGTTTTTTAATAATTCAAGCTCTTTGTCCATAATTTGGTTACTTTAAGCAATATGCCACTTTAAGCTAGGGTTCAAAATTTTGACATTTTGTCCATTTTCAGTTTCTTTTAAGTTTTCCTACACTCTTGGACTATTTGACTTAGTATTTCCAGATAAATAATTATCTATATCTTTATTGACAGGATTTATGCAGCATAAATTGTGTTTTTAGCTTCTTCCAGGTCGCGGCTTGTTTTTGTTACAAAATGTGATCAGAGGTTGCCCCCAGTGTGTCACTGCTGTAATTACACCTTCATGCACTTGACATTATTGATGGCACTGGGTCAATGAACAGACATGAACCAGGATTTCAGAAAATGGTTTTAAACCACAATTAATTTAATCTAAAAACAGGAAGAATGGGACAAGGTCTTTTCAAGGACACCAACAATTCACCCGTCAAGAGTGAGTAGGATTTTTCACCAAAGCGTGTCAACATCTCACTTGACATGGCAGAGAGAGACATCTTTTAAATAAAGAGACCAAGGAAGGAGGACGTAGGAGGAGGTGAAATACTGTAGGCACTATTGTAAGCAGCTTAGACCCAGTAACTCCTGCTGTATTAGCCTGTGTTTTATGGTTTTTGTCGTAAACCCTCAACCAAGAACCACGTTTAGAAGACTTTCATACAGTGTTGATCCCATCAGTAGAACCGTGGAAGAAGTTCATCCTATTTCGTTACGTCGTCGCCTGAGTTCCACATACCTTAGTATCCACAACGTTCCTCATACTGCTCGTATTCCCTAAAACTTGCTCCTATTGTGAAATTGCTAATAGATTCTGGTGATGTCCCTTGTTCTTGTGAATTCTTCTTACTGGTACGGTACTGGTTGATGACACCTGGTTCCTGTCTCTGCCACTAGTGGCTACATTTGGTACATACAGGGCTTTTGTACCTATTTGTTGGTACTGGTGTCAACAGTGTAGTTGAACGAAATCCCTGGAATAAAAGATGAGTTCTTGTAGGTTCAGTGAACCAGGGCAAAGATGGTTTTAGTTTTTGAAGCCTGGAACAAAACCACGTCAGTGAGGGACTAGCAAGAGTTCGGATCAGACCCGGAACATGTGGTCCATTCAAATTCAGGAACCGGATTAAGGGAAGACTGTCTGGAACTCCTTGAGAATGAGCTCCACGATCTGACTTTGGAAAACCAGGTGGACTGTCATGTTGGGGGACTCCTCTTGTGGGCGTAGTAATGTGGGTCCAAAGACAATGGCAACGCTCTGAACAGACATCCGGTTGGACTCCTTGTACTGGATCACCCTGCGGGGAGAGAGGGTGTGGTTACTAAAGCTGGGACCCAGGGGGCGACACAGCACGGGAGGAGGAGCCTCACCTGCACAGGTGTTTGAACAGGACCTCCATGGTGTTGTGATTCGGCAGAGGCAGAGCTCGAACCAGGTCCGTGATGTAGGAAACTCTCAGGTCATAGTCTGGAATTTCTGCAGGAAGACACGAAACCCACATGTCCAGAATAAATAATAAGACGACGTCCTGAAATAAACCATGACTAGCAACAAGAACAACCAGGGGTGTCCACCAGGATGAAAACCTTGAATTTATGTACAGTGCAGTGTTGTTTTTTACCTCCTTTGGTACATCGCAGATTTCTTAAATTTTGCAAAATTTGTGCTTTTTATACGAAGGTTTTGCAACCCAAAGTCATACACAGCGTACTATTGGCTAATACAGATGTGGGATGCAAACTTTTTGACTTGTGGGCCACAATTGGTCTTAAAATTGGAGCAGACAGACGGAAAATGATACGTAGAATTCACGCTTAAAGGCTAACGTACTAAATTATCATCGACCTTCTACGCCCTCTATAGGAAAAGGTTGTCATTGCAGCTGAAAAACAGACGTACAATCACAAAACAAAGGTTGAAGAATTAAGTTGGACAACTGGACATTCAGTTTTTTGGAAAATGTCTCACATCCAAGAGGCTTTGTCAGTTCTAACTGTTAGAAGTTCTATCCTGTGAGTGAGGACAAAGAGCTGTTTCACCCCGTTGGGTGGGAATTGATGGGTCGTTACCGTCATTGTCAGAGTGGTTTCACGTCTCGTTGATGTGTGAAAGCGGTTGTTGAGAGTGGAGACCTGGTTTTCCACTCTCAACAACTCCAAAAATCCCAATGTCCAGTTGCCCAACTTAACTCCTCAACCTTGGCCATGACCTGGATGACTGAGAACCTTCATCGACAATCACAAAACGAACCAATAATAAAATGCGGTGGAAGAGACACCAAAGCTAAAGCTAGGCTAATTGACTGTGCTCTTTGGTTCCTCTCTATGATTGGTTCAGTCATTGTAGCATCTCTCATTATCTTCCCTTCAGTGACCAGAAGAGTCTCTATTTCTTTAATCCGTCCTTCTCATATTTCCCTTCTCCAACTCTGCTGCCATAGAACTGTGTGGAATTACAGTCTAATGGAGTCGGTGAGGAGGAAATATATACAGAACCATCTCGCCTCCAACTTTGTGATTTATATCCATCTGGCGGTGGGTCCTTGAACACAACGCAACTCACGGATGGCAGCGATGAATTTGTCAAAGCAGCTGAAAGGGAACAGAGGTTCTGGGAGTTCTCTGAAGAACAGCTTCAGTGCTCCTGTAATGACGTGGATCTCCTGCCATTGTCCATCATCCAGGTCCAGCTGCTCCTCTGCAGGGGGCGACAGAGAGACGAAAGGGCTTTCACCTCAGAGTCGACTCTGTGTGTGTGTGTGTGTGTGTGTGTGTGTTGTTTTTACCATGATCAGCTTTATGTCGTAATTTCTGGATCACGGCCAGATTTCCACTCACTCTGTAGATCCCGTCAATATCCAGACCTGAGGACGGACACACAGACGGAGCACATTTAGGATAACCTGTAGGTGGCGCTAGACTGGGGACTCATGTCCTCAAGCTGATTTCTTTGGAGAACCTTAGACCTGGATCATTCAAATCTCTGAAGTCTGTCCATAACTAATTAGTCCAGAGTCTATTGGGGACATTGAGACCATGAAAATATGGACTTTTATAATTAGGTGATTCTTGACTTAATACCAAGTTCATTGGACATTAGGACAGGACTGTTGGACTTTTTTTTTTAAATCATAATGTTGGTTTTGGACCTTTAAGAAAACAGGAACAGGATTTCTACTCCAGAAATCTAAGCCCAAAGACACAACTGGAACAACTAAAGGTTTTCTTCTTCTGGTCTCCTGAACAAGTCTCGTCTGAGTTCTGGTCCCAGTTTGTGGTCTCTCATAATGTCAGAAGGTTGGGTTGGAGTGTGTGTGTGTGTGTGTGTGTGTGTGTGTGTGTGTGTGTACCTCTTCTCTCAACAGCTCTCACACACTTCTCCACAAACTTGGGAACAGTGGTGTTCTCGCGGTGACACAGCGTGTCCAGGTGACACCCGAAGACGTTGTCTGCACACAGACAGGTCAGTCACTACGCTGAAGGAATCTCAACAGTTTCATGACGTCACCTCACGTCATCTGACTCACCTCTGATGTAACCTTTCTCCTTCACGCTCTGCAGCGTTGGACGTCGCTGGAGGAAACGTTTGAGTTTGGTCCGAATCCGTTTCTGTTCGGAGTCGGTCGCTCCGGTGGAAGACCTGCCGGCTGAGACCAAAAGATGGCACTGAGCTGCTGAGATATCTGGATGGAAATGACTTCTCCTAAAAAAGTCTCCTAATATGCAAAACTGATTTACCCTCTTAGAGCTCCCCCTCTGGTAATTTTTTTATTTTTGTGCGGTAAATTTTAAGCATTTGAGCCAAGTCTATGGTTCTCAAAATTTCCATTATGCCCTCTGGGGGACAGTAATGCTTTCATATGAACTGGCTCAAAACAAATTGAGAATCTGATAACGTGTAAATTTTTATCTTTACAAACCACTGTACAAGTTGCTGCCACCTAGTGACTGGAGGCTTGTATTCACCATTTCAGTAGTGGCCCCTTCCTGGCTCCTCACTGCACCACTTCAAGGGGACCTGCCCCACTACTTGAGAAGCATTGAACTACGTGATGGCAGCGATGGATGAACAGATGTTGTGTCCTCATGAGCTAGGCTAACATGTCACTGGTCATCTGACCATCGAGCTCACCTGTGGTTGTCTGGTCCCGGTCCTCATGGTCCGACCCGGCCTCATCCTCTTCATCCGTCAGGTGTTCCCGATCCTGGAACAGTTCAACGGGAAGTTGATGATGACGACAACGATAATGGCGACGATGACGATGTCACTTACCAGCTGTGCGATAGCGTCCTGGATGACCTTCAGCCAGTCTCCGATGATGCTCTCCGTGTCGTACTGCATCAGGTACTCGCAGCCCTGACGAGTCTTCAGCTGCGAAGAGGCAAAAGTCTCACTACGGAAACAAGACATCCGACCCACGCGGGCCACAGAATCGACTGCAGCCGTATCCATGACAACCGCTTCCTACCTCCAGGACGTTCTTTTTGGAGGATTTCTCCTTGGAGGCCCAGGCGATGGAGGCTCCTCTGAGGTCAACAGTGTATTCTGGAACAATCTGAGACGTTTTACTCTGAAAACAGGAAGTGCTCAAACATTACTGTTCTGTGCTTGTGTGAGTGTGTGTGAGTGTGTATGTGTTTGTGTCCCCACCGTTGTCCCACTTGGAGCTGATTTCGGATCTTTGTGAAACGTCAGAATTCCTCCGTGGAGGACCGTCCAGGATTGGGTCCAGTTCTTCCTGAACAACACACACACACACACACACACGTCTCAGTTACGGTGAACACACACACACACACACACACACAGACACACACTCCACTGATACACCAACCCACCTCATCTTTTTGCCGTTGTCGACTACTTTGGTCTTGTTGATGATTCCTGCCTTCTCCAGCAGGTGGTTCTGTGCACAGACAAACACACACGGGGACACACTCTAATTAACGTTCCTCAAAATGTGGCGCCAATGGAACAGGAACTACAGCCAATCAGAGGTGAGCGCCTACATGCTGCTGGAGAGAAGCCGTGATATGATTGGACAAATTCCTTCTGAGCCTCTGTTTACTGGAGAACTGAACACAAACAGTGA
Organism: Paraplagusia blochii; assembly: GCA_016785265.1. NCBI lineage: Eukaryota > Metazoa > Chordata > Actinopteri > Pleuronectiformes > Cynoglossidae > Paraplagusia > Paraplagusia blochii. Next base: position 267,773 of record JAFBJS010000290.1, on the reverse strand, counting down.
CAACAGCACAGATATGAATGAGAGCATCAGTGGAGGAGTGACGTCACAACAGCAGATACCTGTGCACTGTCAGGTGACAGTCTCCTATTGGACACGTCAACTGTGACATCTGAGGCGTTTCTCTTGTGGGTGGCGCCAAAGCTCTAAAAAAAAAATTCTAGTTACATAAAAGTTTTTGTACTCATTGGTTATAATCACATGGGCCAAATATAATTTCACTGTGGGCCAGATTTGGCCCCCAGGCCTGAGTTTGACATTTGTGATTCTGTCCTATTCACACAGTCCTGTGGTGTGAACAGTCAAGGCTCCTCACCTCCTCAGCCAAGCTGTGTCTCCAGTTCCTGGCTGGAGAGACTCCATTTCCCATCCTCCTTTGGGGCACAGGGGGAACCTGGAGCAGCTGATCGGTCAGTTGTCTGTCAGTGGTCACTCAGGTGTGTGTCTGTGTGTGTTTTTTTTCCTACCACAGGGAAGACATTGTCTTCGTCGTTGCTCTGTGACTGGTTGACAGGGTAGTCTTCTTCAGGCAGTGGAGGCTGAGGAGCAACAAACAGTTCATCAACAGAGCTTTGACCTGGATCACATGATGTTCAACTAGTGGGCTGTGCTGCCCCCTGCTGCTCGAGGACAGAGTGCACAGTTCAGTACCAGACCAGTAGGTGGTGCTTGGAGTAGCAATGGTGGTGTACTCGTCAATTTTACTGCAGTACATTCTTTAACAAATACTCCCGACGGCAGAGTACTGTTGTAGTGCAGTATTTCTAAAACACTTCATCTAAAAACTTGGAGCAGTGTATTCATATACTGTGGAACTGTTACCGAACACTACAGTACATAGTACTGTCACAGTAAGGTACTTTTCTTTATACATAACCCTTCATAATTAAGAAAACTATACACTGAGTACTGATATACTTCAGTATAGTCACACTACACTGGTACCCTGTGGACAGAGTACTGTTTTTATAGTACTCTTCATTGCACTAGATCTCTTAGGTCAGACCATAGAGTATTATCACTGAGTACTGTTTGCTAAACCTAGTACACTGATGAAAGAGTACTGCTGTACTTCAGTACTGCTCCTAATCATCAAAACCACTAGGACACTAAGTACTGTTGTACTGCAGTACTGTTTCTCGAGTACTGTAACATTGCCTCACAGAGTACTGTTATACTGCAGTACTGTTACTTAACTCTCTCATACTTAGTACTCTCATAGTAGGATACTCAGGGTGGGTGCTAGGCTCATCGTTGGGACCACCACAGTTTTTTTGACCGGGGCCCCCTAGTGGACCCTGCTACTAGGGAGGCCCCTATCAAAAAAAAACTGTGGTACTAAGTACTCTTATCACCAGGGAGGCCCAAGTACGCAGTGGGAGACGTCGTACCTGACCGTCATCTGATGGCGTCAGCGGGGAGGCGGGGCTTAACAGGTCCATGGAGGAGGAAGAGGAAGGGAGGCTCTGAACTGGAGTTTTGGGGGCAGGGATGGAGGGTGGGGGCGGTATGGTAATGTCGATGGAGATGTGTGGGGGGGGTTGTTTCTTCAGAGAAATGTTGGCGTAGACGGGTAAGTGGGTGGGGGAGGTGTTGTTCTGCAGAGGGCGAGAGAGAGAGAGACTGATGAGACCCACGGTCAGTTCAAGGATTCAGAGGAGAAGATCCAGGGACCACCAAGGATCAAGGAACCTGTTCAGAGTTCTCATGTTTGTTAATGGTTTTCTTCGACTATGACTCACCTGTCCAGGGGGTGTGGTTGGTTTATCCTCAGTTCCTGGTTCCGGACTGGGAGGTTTCTTGAGCAGAGCCGGGTCCAGGTTCAGGTCCTGGATTGACTCATAGATGTGGTTAAGATTCCTATGAGATTCAAGTTCCTGCAGTTCTTCTTCCTCCTCTTCCTCAGGTTCTATCAGGGACTCATCATCCTGGTCCTGGTCCTGGTCTTGGTCCACATGGTCAGAGAGGGACTGCGAGGACGTACTGATGACATCTGCACTTGGGCAGACTACAGGGACCACAGGGGTCTCCACTGGTAGGGGTTGGTTCTGAGACCCGCTCACAGAGACCACACTGGGTTCTGCTGATGTTCTGTCAAAGTTCCAGAGCTGCTCAGATCCAATGAGGAGTGTAGACCTAGACTCAGAAGGACCTGCAGGTGTCCCACTGTTCCAAATGTTGTGGGACAGTTCATGAGAGTCCAGCGGAACTCCGAAGGTGGACATGCGGTTCTCAGGTTTACGATAGCCCTCAGGTCTGAGCCTGATGGTCACCTCATCGCTCTTAGCTCCAGGCTGACTGGAAGTGTCCAGAGTCTTTGGTACAGGGATGGGCACGGGGACCGGAACCGGTGCCGCCACAGAACTCAGAGCTGGTTCCGGATCAGGTGTGTCACTGAAGAGCAGGGGTGAGGGCAGGTCCACGGGAAGTTCTCGCACGTACTTAGCAGGAATATAGAAAGGTTTGGAACCACAGTCGCTCCGGACCTGCCACCAGTGGTCGTTGGTCTTGGCCAGAAGAATGTAGCGCTCGTTAGGTTTGATGGAGACCAGATCTCCGTCCCGACCCTGGTACTCATACTCAAACTCCACCAGAACCAGGCCCAGACCTGCAGTCACAGAAAATACCAGTTAGAAACTACAAATAAATGTTGCACTTTTTCTTGAACAAACTCAAAAACTTTCTAAAGTTTGTTTTTTTCCACCTTGGATCCATGAAACGTCTTGTTAAAAAAAGCCCAGGATTTCATGTCTTGTTAACATTAGTTTTACTGGATGAACCTTGGTCCAGTTGTCCCTGCAGAACTCACCTTTCCCCAGCCGTGAGGACGTTGTTGCCATGGTGTCCCCGGCCCCCTGGCTGATGGGTCACTGAAAGTTAAAAAAACAAACAAACACAATGTTATTCAGTTGGTTTTTCCTTCTCCATCGTTTATAAAACCTCTGACTACAAGACATTGTTGTAGTTTTTGACTTTTCTCTTATTTTCTGTATTTTATTTTTGTAAATCCATACAGGACGTTTACATCTTTTTTCCATTTATTATTTGTCCTTGCATGGGGTAGAAATTGTGTCCCTTTCTGCAGAGAAAGAGTTATTTGTAGTAAAAAACACGGTCGTATGATTCTACGTGGTCCTGTCACTTCATGTTCTGCCCGCTGAGAAAGTTCACATGGAAAGAGGAAGAAAAGTATGAGCGACTAGTTTGAACAAGTTTGCACTTCATACCTGAGACCTGAAAATCTGAAGCTAGTGCTGCTGAGAGTCGTGTCAGTTCACCACTCCCTCTGTCAGACCAAAGTCCATGGAGAACATCAGTGATTTGAGCTCAGACCAGAGTTTATAGTAAAAATCAGTGATTTGAGCTCAGACCATGGAGACCATGGAGACCATGGAGACCTTCAGTGATTTAACTCACAGACCAAAGTCCACACAGTGTTCAGTCCAACAGTGAGATAAAACTGTCACAGCCCACAAACTGAACAATGGCAGGAGGTCTGATCTATTTTCCTTGGGAAGTGTCTGCACTTCCTGTCTGCAATAAGCCCCGCCCACATATCTGTGATGTCACACACTGTGGGTCTGTGTTTCCTGTCATTGTAAACCAAAAATGGTTTGTGTAATTATGTGTATGTGTCAGAGAGACTCAAGGATCTCTTCTTATTCTGTGTGTGTTTGTCTTCCAGCCACACCTTCATGAGCGACACTGGAATGTCACACACACACACACACACACACACACACACACACACACACACACACACACAAACACAGCTCTTTCAATCATCAAGCTGAGGTCAAGGGTCTTGGCTGGACACGCCTCTGCCGCGGTCGAAAACATGCATGAGCAGGTCGGAGCGTCGGCTCCACCCAGAAGGAAACATGGGTGTAGGAGAGAGAGAGAGAGCTGTGAGCCACATAGTGTCAGAGTCCCATAGTACGACCATGTGAGGAGTTCTAACAGGTCTGAACTCACTCTGGTACCAGAGGTTTAACAGGTTTAAAAACCAGTGTCAGCTGTTGTGTTGGTGCAGCAGGTAAACACAACTGTTCGCTGACAGAGAGTTTCAGCAGCCGCTGGTGTGGAGGAGGAGGTGGAGGAGGTGGTGCTGGGCAGCCATTCAAACAGTGTCAACATGAAGGAGTCAGCAGATACCTGTCCATGGTTTAGTCAGTTTAATAATGAAGCTGCAGCAGAAGAAGAGGTTTGGTGTTCACCAGCGTCGCTGTCAAGGCGTTTATTTAGGTTTGTAGAAGGGTTAGTGAGTGTTTCGGGATTAGCATTACTAGCGTTACCATGCGATAGCTGCTGCATGTCGGAAAGATGGAGCGCGTGAAAGTCATGCATAAATGCCGACAGGCTTTTAGACGTCCATAAAACATGACAACGTGGCGTACAAACCAGTAAAAGAATTTGGACAAGTTTGGTGGGCCAGATCACAAAGCTGAACGGGCTGCATCCGGACCCCGGGCCCTAGTTTTCCCAAGTCTGACATAGCAGATACAAAGCATTTCTTGGATGCGAAAGTGTTGATGATGGAATTCCAACAATGTTAATCAAAATAATTCAACCTCCTATGATGTCACGTGACCAAACAAACAAGCCCTACAACACCTTCTAAAAAAAAACCGAGCAGATCAATAAGACCCGATGATCTCAGATGAAACTTGAAAAACCCAACCTGACAACAGGGTCTGGGCAGAACTTCAGAGCCGGGAGTGAAGACCCTCAGACCATATCCTTGGGAAATGAAGCAGCAGAATGAAAAAGTCCAGAAGAACAAAAGACTTCAAAGGCTTCAAAGACTTGAAACCACACATTGTGCTGTTAAGGCGCAAGAATGGCAGCGTAACAGTTATGTTACAGGTAATGACATTACTCCTGGACTCCAGTGTAATCTGATCCGTAACCTGAACCTGAATGAACAGGAGTGTGGTGGAGCCAAGAAAACTCTTCTTCCAAACACACACACACACACACACACACACACACACACACAGGCCTGTAATGTCGGTCCAGGATCAGGTCTCAGTCCCCAAAGAAAACCTTTTCAGATATGAAAACCAGTTCAGTTTCTTTAGAGAAATCGTTTGGAACATTTAACAAACAAAAATAAAAAAGTTTCTCTGACTTTTACCTGAAGTGAAAGACTGTTTATCCTGCTGATCCTGAACAGAGCGAGTCCAATCCACACACAGCTCTCTCTCTCTCCGTCTCTCTCTGTCTCTCACTCTCACCACGCCCACTCCCGACCTGTCAGGCCTTGCCCCGCCCCTCCCCTGTCGTCTACCTCTAACATCCTGTTCGTCGGATTTTCAGCTCAACAGCACCCTCTGCTGGCACAAAGCCATATGTAAACATATGTAAACCTTTTTTTTAAGTGAAAACATGACTTTACACTAGTTAAACTGTAAACATCTGTTTACAGCTGTTAATGCTGTGACTGTAATCATGACAAATGATGTCCAGTTGTCCAGATGGTGGCACTCAAGGAGAAGAAGGAATCAGGAATACAGGAATCGAGCTAAACCAGTAGCGACGGAGTCACTGTGGGGTTAAATTCGGATTTTGTAAAGTCTTTTCCCCTAAACACTGGTTCTACTTCTGGGTGCCTTGATTTCGTTTTTCTTACCTATAATTATATCCTACCTGTAGCAAATTTTAAAATCCATATATGAAGTATTTTCCAACCCATAATATGTTCCTACCCTCTGTTTTAAATGTGGTAGCATTTTTTTCTAGATGGTATAAAGCTATAATATCTATCTAGCATCTTAACAGAGAGGGTAGTTTTTCTTTTTTTATGCTTTAGTCATTTTATTCACTTATTTTTTTGTTTGTTTCTATAGTAGGATGGATTCCATTGGATTTTAAAAAGAGTAAATAAGCGATACAGAATATTTTATAATTTTTTTTTATAAATATGTGAAACTTTCTTCCAATAAAAAGAGAGGCTAGGTAGATATTATGGGTGTTAGAAGTAGAGTTAAACTAGTTTAAGTAGACAAACAATAATTTTAGTCTCTTGATGTCAGCAACTTGAGCACTCCCCCCGGTGGCTGGGCCAGGGACTGCAGCTCCTTTAGCCCATTCGGTTAATCCAGACTCACGCTGTAGTCTTGGGGTCAAACCCATGTTGAACGAGGGGAGACCGGTGCAATTATTACCTAATTACCTGTAAATAACAACAAAGAAGTTTCTTTGTTTTGTTGCAAAAATAAAAAGTTAAATAGAAGAACATCCACCCACCTCTTTTCACCCACTTATTTATTCACAACAGCAGTCTCCCTGATTGTCACCCAAATCAATCTGCACTGTCAAGCCAACACACAAGCACCCGCCCTAACCAGGGTCTGAGCGTCCCCTGGAGGTGAAACCTGGAATTTCACACCAATGACACAGACATTTACTCCAGACCAGACCAAAGGTCAATGGAAACATGTTTGTACATTTACTATTGATATTCATCATTTTCATCAATAAATAATTACAATTATTTTGATAAGTTTAGTGGGCCGGATCACAAAGCTAAATGGGCCGTGTCTGGGCCCCAGGCCTTAGTTTCGTCATGCCTGCTGTAGAGTGGAGAGTCTTCCCGGTGAAGCCTGTCAGTCAGTACTGATCAGAAGATCCTCCTGATACTGAGAGGGTTAACCAATAACAGGTGAGAAGAAAAGTTGCTCTTCCAGAAGAACGGGAATGAAGGTACGTATCTTCATCCCTGTCCCTTACACACACACTCACACACACGTACACACAGTCACACACACGTTCACACACTCACGCCAACACAGATTTTCATGAATGTGACTTTTTGCCACGATCTTCTCAATCGTTGACTTCTTAGCGACAGCTGTTAACTCTTTCATTACCATCAAATGCCTCCACTCTCACGTCAGCTCTTCCTGCACCTGTTGCTGTCAGGCCACGCCCCCGGCTGGTGATGTCACAGCCCCAGTAAGACCTGAGTTTCAGGATTTTTTCACCTGCACCTGGACATCAGATACTAAAAGACAGAGGTAAGACCTGCTTCAAAATTCTTCCATTTTTTGTGTTTAATCTTTCTTTAAAAAATCCATCCTGGTCCAAAGTCCTGGTTTTTCTGAAGTTGATCAGACTCAGCTGTTCACATCTGACCAAGTCAGACCAGGTAGCAGCTACAACTAGCTAGTCTCCACACTGAACAGGTGGTGTCTCAACCAAAAGGCCACCTTATGGCTCAGACACCAGACCTGATCGACTTAAATCCTGTCCTGGTCTGGTTTGTCCTGATGTGGTACCATCTGGTATGAAAGAGTATTTCCTGGTCTGATGTAGTCAGGTCAACAGGTGGAGCTATGGCAGAGGCTGCAGCATCAGAGTTCTTCTCAGAGCAGGAGTTGACCTGTTCCATCTGTCTGGATCTCTTCACCGAACCCGTCTCTACGCCGTGTGGACACAATTTCTGCCAGGTAAAATCAATGTCAAAGTGGACAAATGTGATTCTGGGGCCAAAGTGGGTCTTAGGTGTTGACACAGAAGACAGGTCAGGAGGACATGGAGGAGTCATGAATATGGGGTAAAATGGTCAAAAACTTATGTAAATGTCTACCTGGACCTCCATGTACAAGTAGTTAAAGTTGATTAACTTTCATTTGTGCTCAGTTTCTAATAGACTAGTTTGACCAGGTTCCAACCTGGTCCTGGTCCTGATCTAAGTCCTGATTTCTCCACAGGCCTGCATTGGAGGCTACTGGGCGTCCAGCTCCGTCTGTACGTGTCCCCTGTGTAAACACCACTATGACGAACGTCCTCTGCTCAACGTCAACAAAGTCTTTGCTCTGATCTCTGAAAAATATCGAGTGGCCCGTTATGGTGCCGGCGCTGCCATGGCCATGGCCACGCCGCCGGTCCAGGGGACGCTTACGAACCAAAGATACGACTCCTTTGGAAAAGACGACGCCAAGCAAGCATCGTGCAAGGACACGGTGTGGTGCGACGTTTGCACGGGGATCAAAGAGCCCGCCGTCAGTTCCTGCCTCACCTGCACCGCCTCCTACTGCAATGAGCACGTGAAGCCACACGAGAGTTCGGATTTCTATTCCAAACACCAGCTGTTGCACCCACAAGAGGCGCTAAAGGGGCGCACCTGCTCCCAACACCGCCGCCTGATGGAGGTGAGTGCAAGTGCTGGATCAATCTGAATCTCCAAAGTTGAGAATGTTTCAACCCACAACCAGAGTCTTGTGTCAGGTGGGTTGTAGCAGCAGGGGGCGCTCACAACTCCCACTGTGTGGTTTAATATCCACAGGTTTACTGTCAGGTGTGTCATAAATGCATCTGCGCCATCTGTGTTCTGGAGGAGCATCGCACCCACAGAACCGTGTCGGTTCAGACGGAGCGGCTCAGCAAACAGGTACAGAAATGAAGGTGGTCACATGATGATGATGCAAACGTGGTGTTCAGCCAATCAGGTGTGTGCGTCTGCTTTTCAGAAACAAGTGGCAAAGACGGAGCAGTTGATCTTGAACAGAATCAAAGAGCGAGAATTGTACGTTGGGGAGCTGAACAAAAAGCTGGACACGATGAAGGTAGGGGGCGCCGACTGTAATTGCAGAAAATAAAGTATCATCCTAGGGATCCGATATTATCAATATTAGCAGACGATCTTAGCTATTCTACTGATATCTGCATAATTATGGAGTTGGTTATTGTTTTTTATGCTCCAATAATCAAAAATCCAATAACTGGGTTTTGTCAAATTTGATGGAATAACCTAGAAAGGGTCCAAAGATGTTTACTTTGGGTTTGGGGACAAATGTCTGTCTGTATCGGCAACGGTTGACACAATTGGATCGCCCAAACTATGTGGTAGAATTTTAAGGTAGAACTTTGGAAAGCAGACCCATCAAAGATCTTCTAATGTCTGGCAGAACTATGCAGACCGTGAGCGTGGAGACGTGGAACAGCTACTGGACCAGGTAGGCCAGGCTCTGGAGCGAATCCGGACCCATGTGTTGGGTGGGATTGATGAGAAGGTGGACGCTGCCATGACCAAGGGCTGGCGTCTGGTCAGCAGTCTGGAGGCAGAGCTGACTCAGCTGACGGAGAAGCGCGCAACGCTGGAGATGCAGGCCATCAGTCAGGACCACATTGGCTTCCTACAGGTGAGGCGTGATGTCATTCTACTTCCTGTGGGCGGAGCGTCCACCTTCATGGTGGTGTTTTGACTGTCGGTGTCTCCTTAGAGCTTTGAGAGTGCCACAGCTCCACTGGAGGAAGATCAGTTGAGCAACCTAGAATCAGACTCAGATGTTTCCGTACACTTCAACCTGGTGGATGTGAAGAGCTCCCTGACGGAGGTTAAGGAGAAGATGGAGGACATCCGGATGGGGTCGAATAGGCACCGCAGCTCCAGAGGCTCCAGAGGCTCCAGTGAGTTTTCGACAGGTCGTATTTCTGTTGCTGTCCACTTGAGTAGATGGATGGACACACTTTGATCCCTGCTATAGTACAAGTCAAGATGAAGTGGATTAGTGGTTAGCAGAGGGTCATAGGTTCGATTCCCAGAGGAACCACAAGCTGGACAATGAGTATAAACTTTAGAAGAAAACTCCTGCAAATGGATACATGTTAATGTAGAAACAACACCAAGTATTAAAACAGGAAGGTGGACTTCTAGTGGACTCACCACCTGGTGGAGGAGGAGGAGGAGGGCTCCAGAGGGGTTCATAGGTTGCAGTGTGATTTGGGTGGCAGTTGTGGAGACTGCTGCCAACATGAGATGGGATACGTAGGTGAAAATGGATGAGACTAAGACACCAAACGTCCACATCCAGGCCTCAAACCGTAGTTTGCCAAGGTCTGCTTCAAGGGCTAACATTAACTCTCACCTGTGAAGTAAACATTCTCTCATCTTCTCTGATCCAAACCTCTTCCTCTGACCTGAAACTTTTTGACGCAGATTTTGTTAACACTCTCATTCTGGTTGTAGTATCATCTGGGGAACTGTTGGCAGCGGAGAGCGTGATGAGCCTAAGAGGAAGCAGCGCTAGTCTGAGGAGGAGTCAGTGGACTATAAGAGGTGGGTGCTGACAGACAGGACGTGGTGAATGCTAAGTACAATGCTAAGTTTACCAGGAAACACATCAAGCTAGCAAAAATTAACAGGTCAATAATAAAACTAACCTGTAACATCAACAGTGACTGAAACAATGGCCAAGAAATAGACAATATCAAATGCAGATCTTCAAAATAAACTAAAAGTCCCTTAAATCTAAGCTAGTTGCTCAATGTTAGCCATGTAGAAATTGTATTTAATGTTTTTATCTGTTTTTATGCAGAGCATAAGAAAAACAAGCAAATCTCAGGTCAGTATTTCTATTTTTTATCTTTTTTTCTCAGTTTTTAATCTAATCTGATCCTGAACTTTGTCTCCTCTGATTTTAGGACTTAAAAAAGCTCGATTTTACATCGGTGAGTGTGAAGCACATGGTGAAACACTTTACCTGACAATCAGGTTCCAGTCAGTGTGTGGGTGTGACCGGGACCAGGGTGTGAACACCTGTTTGTTTTGACTGGAAACGTAGAGAGGTTTCAGAAAACATGGGCGTTGTTGGGGGTTTTCTAGGTTCTGTTTCTGATCTGTCCATCTGTGTGTGTTCTGGACAGAGGACGTGAGCTTGAACCCTCTCACTGCCTATCCCTTCCTGATCCTGTCTGAAGACAGGAAGCAGGTGAAACGAGGAGAGAAGCTGCAGTTTTACAGAAATTCTTCAGTCAGGTTCGACGTCTGGAGCTGCGTCAGCGGGAAGGAGGGCTTCTCCTGTGGACGACACTACTGGGAGGTGAGACAGCCACTGAAGACACCGAGACACACACGCACACGTGTCCACTTACACTCGTATCTCACCCATTCAGGTGTTTGTTGGGGAGAATAAAGACTGGAAACTGGGCGTGGTCAATGAGTCCGCCCAGAGAAAAGGTCTGTTTGACATGAGTCCAGCCAATGGCTACTATGCCATCTGGTGGAGTGGCAGCCAGCTGAGGGCACTCACAGCACCCCCGCTGACCAAGGTGAGAACTGCAGGTTGTTCTGCTTGTGAAGCTGCTGAGTCATTCAAGCTAAGCTGAAACTGTGAAACGGTGTCAGCAGCAGGGGGCGCTCAGTGAAGGGGATCATTGTGTCTGTCCTGCAGGTTAAGAATCCCCAGAAGCTGCGTCAGGTGGGTGTTTTCCTGGACATGGACATGGGTCAGGTGACCTTCTTCAACTCCAAGTCGGGCTCAGAGATCTACAGCTTCACTCAAACGTCGGAGTTCACCGAGCGGATGTTCCCTCTGCTGGGGACTGGAGACAAGGAGGTTCCTCTGGTTCTGATGACCACACAGCAGCCCAGCTGAGGTCCACATGTCCTCATGTTGAAGCACCAATCAGATGAATGACCTGTCAATCATTGGCTGATTTGTTCACATGACGATGGTGATAAGAACAGATATTCATGTATTAAAGATGTTTTTTGAAGTTGAAACAACGGTTCAATTCTTTGGTCTCACTTGCTACACCTTAACATGTAGCAAGGAGGTGACATTTAGGCTGTAGTCGTCACAGGAGGCAAAAAAGTCTTTGTAAAGGGAAAAAAATCCAGCCTCGAACTGGGACGAAGCCGGGACAAGGTGGTATTCATGGTCACGCACAGGAGAAATCTGGAAGAGCAGGGGGCGTGGTCGCAGTGTCAGGGCTAAAACCACGCCCACTTCAACATCAGCGCATCACTGGTCAGGTTGGTGGACGATAATGAAGTGCGAGTTACATCTACGTATGAGAATTTACGGACCTGAAGCCAGAAACGTGAGCAGGTGACGATAAGGCAGGTGAACAAACGGACGAAGAAATTATGGGACCGTCATAAAGGAGGAGCCTTCAGGGAAAAAACATGGTCACATGACTGGCTAAGGTCAGGTTGGTGATTCTCCAGATCAGTAAGGTTCAGTTCATATTTTATTTCACAGAAATGGTTGCAGTCAGTGTGAACAGATCAACTTAATAAAGACAACAGTTTTACTTTGCCCACCCAGTCAACTAACCTAAACCAACGACAACAACAGCGCCTCCTAGGACATGCTCTGTTAAAACACCGTGACAGTCCAACCCGACGACAGCATCAGCCTGAGACGAGTAGCAAATCCCGCGCACCCGGTTTCCGCCGTCCAGATGTTTAGACGGCGTCCTCTTTGACCGGACTCCGATGACTCCGTCAAATGTGTGCAAACCAACCGGGTCGGGTCACAACCATCTCCACTTCAACATAGGTTACACGTCTGCATGGCCCAGAACCCTCTTCTAAATTCCTCCTCCAACCCAAAACAAATGTCGCAGCCAAAGTTTCCGTGTCTTCGATAGACCGGACTGTAGGCTGCAGTCCATGTGGTCTACCATGTAGGCAGCAGAAGACCTGGTCTGTAGACTACACCGGCTGTAGCCATTCCTTTTTAAACCCCAACCCTTTTGACTCTTAGAGTTTCTTTTTTTTTTTTTAAATCAACTATGACTTTTCATATTTCATCAACCCCCCCTGCATCAAAACTGGAAGAGTTCACAACCTTCTGACCCCTGGGACACTGGCCCCAGGGGCCGTCACTAAAATAAAATAAGAAAAAAAAAAAAAGGAAAAAAAAAGACAAAAAAAATAAACATCATCATCAGAGGCTGGCGTCATTCAGCCAAACACTGACCCCCCCTCAGCTCCACCCACCCCATCATCATGACCACCATGATTACATGAGGCCGCCCTCTGTCAGCCATCTTAGAAGTCCAGTCTGGTGTGTAAATGCTTCAAATCAAACAAGAAATGAGGGGGAGGGGAAAGGGGCGTGTTTTAGTGTCCTGCTGTGGCGTGCTGCGTTCAGCTGCCGCCGCTGCCCCCACCTGGCCAGGAGTAGCAGCAGCAGGAGATGATGCGTGCAGGGGAGGGGTCAGGGCAGGGCGTTTATTTCAGACACCTCTCAAAGTAGGTGGCGCCCACGTATCCGCCTCGGAGGGAGCGATGCACGTTCTGCTCGAAGAGGCGACGATTGGTCTGCAGGACCTCAGCGGCTTCTTTGTTCAGAGGGTCCTCAGGGTTTGGCTCCTGGATTTGGGGAAGTGACCAGAAGAAAAGTTACCAGAGTCGACATTTTCATGAAAATACTGTGTGAGGAGTTCTGTGCGCTTTGTGTGCTTGTACAGTTGTAAATAGTGTGTGTGTGTGTGACTCACTAAAAACAGGTACTGTAGTCCATAGATGATGGAGTTCACTGTTAACACTGGTTTCCAGTCTTCTCTGCAAACATACAGACAAACAGAGCTGCAAGAAGTTTCCACAACAGGAAGCAAGTGTTTGTACAAAACCAGACTCTTCCAAGAACTGAACTGGGAATTCAAAACTAGTCCACCAGTGAGGAAACAAAAAAAAACCCAGAAAATGTAAATTAGAGTCACAACCTTTTAGAAACTGAAAGCTGCTTTAATGGCCTACATGGATAGAAGACACTTCTTACCATTATCTTTGTATCCATTAGAAAATCATTGTGGCTCTAAGTGATTCAGCACAATAACAGAACCTTTTGGGTGACCTACACCACGGGCACTGTATGGATGCTGTCTCTTATACACATCTCACTGTACATAGTCCACGTAGGTCACGTGTTCCTCAACCTTTTCCTGCGCCACGGACCGGTTTAAATGTCTTGAACTATTTTCACGGACTGGTCGTTAAGCTGTGGCAGATTAAAATTAGATTTCCAGTGATCTGAAATATTTTCCTTCCTATAAAATCTTCCTACCCAAGTTAACTGTGCATGGGCACAACAAGGATTTCTCAAGTGCACCCAGCCTATAACTTTCTGCTACCAGACCGGCAAAAAAAAAATTTGAATCTTGTATCAATGACTCTGCATCATTTTGAGTTTATTGTTGTTGTCTTCACTGAGAAAATATTTCCTAATCAAATATAGTTGCATTATTGATGATGGAATCCTAGCCATTCTATTGGTCAGTTCTTTTGTTGATATGGGTATGGATCAAGTGGAAGTTATAGACAGATGGGGGGAAAAAAGGAAACATTATTTCCTTTTTTAATTGAACCAATTCACCCACGGACTGGTATCGGTCCCCGGCCCAGTGGTTGGGGACCAATGATGCAATACACCTTTTTAGGATCAAGTGTCCTGACCAATCATGTACTGCCACACTGATTTAAATGTCATATTTATACCAACTTTTTCTTTATCAACTTCTGTTGACTTTTTCATTTTTTTTTGTAACATCAGGGCAGATCATCAGGGTTCTTTATTTAATCAGACTGATGTTACAAACCTGAGGATGTTTAGGCAGACGTTTCCCTCCAGGTCGATGTTAGGATGATACACCATCGTCTCGCATTTAACCTTTGGAGGCTCATGTGGGTAGCCCTGTCCTACCTGCACACACACAAAACAGATCTTATTTTTTCCTTTTCTTACATTTAGGAAAAGATCAATGCATTAACATGTTCTCACCTTAAAGCTGAAAAGAAATTTTCCTCCTTTGTAAAAACCCTGGGGAGAACAAAAACAACAAAGACATCATCATCATCATCATCATCATGTCATTAATACTTCCTTAATTTCCCAAAGGGAACTCACAAGGGATTAATAAAGTTCTATCTAATCTAATCTTATGGTGAGGAGAAGGAGAAGGAGAAGGGGAAGGAGGAGAAGCTGTGTCATGGCAGAAACAGCTGAGTCATGGTAGTCACACTAGTATCTTGGCAAATACAGCTGTGGCAGAGACAACAAACCTCATCGGGTGAAATGATGAGTCTGAAATTCAACAGGTCATCTTCATCTGGAAAATTGATCTCACACGTCTTGGGTAAGTTCAACTCATTGATGTCTGAAAAAAAAGACCAAGAAAAAAATCCCAAAACAGTGAATTACTGCAACATCAGTAACAATTTTTCCGACATATTTTTTCCTGCTATTCACCCCATTCTTATTCTATACAAAGTTGGAAAAAAAACAAAAACCATCAACTGACACCAAGTCCAGAGGAGAAGATACAACAACAGGGAGAGATGGAAAACTCACGGAGACAATCAACATCAGAACAGCAATTCTAGCAAACTTGGCAAAAACCTATCATCGCGGAACTGAATTGTCATTATCCGAGGAAAATACAATAACGATCTCATCATGCTAATTTCAGGTGGATAATATTACTGACGTGGAATTCTGAAAGTAGCAAAGATATTGTCAACTTCAACTGATTTAATCAAATCTGAGCCTTTGTCAACATAAAAATCTGCCACTGAAATCAATGTTTAACAGTTAGTTTTTCACATCTTAACTAAAACACTTAAATAAAACCTTTTTGACAGCTTTTTGATTTGTACTGGGATTGTCATCCTGTCCTGGATTGACTCCACTCTCAAAAATTACAGATGGGAAACTTTAAAACAACACTGTAGTAGTTTTGGGAGCCCAGTGTAGTAGATCGGGATCCACCAGTAGATCTTCAGAAGACTGCAGGAAGATCCTCAGCATTAACTTAAAAAAAATGATAGAAATTCTATTTCAAGATGCTGTTCACTAGGATAAAGTGTTGAGTCAGACAGTATAACATATATAACTAAAACAGAATGTAAAGAATAAAATATATTCAGTATATATTAGTAAATACATTTAGAGGTTTAAATAAGTAGATCACTTCAGTCTAGTCGATTGATGTAGATCACATGACAAAATAAAGTGTGGACACCCCTGCTGTAAACTAACCGAAGACTTATTTTTGTAACTTTTAACTTAAAAACTCGGCGTTGTTTGTTTTTACCTCCTCGGCTGGAACTTATACCAACAACAGCTTCATCAACATTATAATTCCACAATAGTAAACTCACTGTTTGCTCAGTGACCAGTAATAAATGAAGTCAGTGTCAGAAAATAACAACAAATAAAACAGTTACTAGTATGTTTTTAACTTCACTACTATGTTACGGGTAACTTCAGAACCGATTTGTACTAAAGTTACATTTATTTTAGTTAGTTTTCGGCGTCATGGAACATATATTATGCTTAAATTCAATGTAAAATGTAGTTTAGGGTTCAAACTTGTACTGTTTTTACGGCGGTTCAATCTTTATCTCGCTGTCGGTTTTGTTTTTAATTGTAGCCAATGCTAACAGGGCTGGTATGTAATAAATGTAAAATAAAGCGAATGTCGTACACATCTGGTTGGTTTAGTAACTAAATACTAGTAAATAACCTAACGTTGCGGCCGTTTTCATTGACAGCTGAACGTTAAACTGTGTTGTTTCTATCTGTGGCCCATGCTAACGCAAGCTAACGTTAGCCCCGTTAGCAGAACCAATTCCTCTAAGCTTGTTCGCCGATACTTTTTACAGGTTTTCCCTCCCTGTGGTATCCGGACCACAGCAGTATTCTCGGCACCGACACCGCTGCCGATGTTCGGTTCTAACTTCTCATCCGACCCACCTTTCTGGATTCGCAGCTGGGCCGCACTGGCCTTCTTTCCTCCGGCTCCGGCTTGGTTTCCTCCCGCGGACTCCGCGTCTTTTTTCTGCTTCAGTGAAAACAGTTTAATCATCTTCGCTGCTTCAGACTCGGCTCTAGGTTCTGTTTGTGTCCGTGGGTTAAAATGTGGTTCCGCTGGTCCAGAGTCCAAACAACAGCGGGAGGGGAGTGAGAGAGAGAGAGACTGAGTGTGAGTGCATGTATGTGTGTGTGTGTGACTGTGTGTGTGAGAGAGAGGGAGACAGAGAGTGAGACAGACCGAGAGAGAGAGACAGGGAGACGGTGTGCTCAGTTGAGTTCGGATGAAGGATGGACTGGTTCTCTTCCTTCTTTATGATGTCCACTTCAGTCCCTCAAACCAATGTCCATTATGTTTCTGACTCCTTTATTGCTGTTCTTTATTATTTTTTATTTAGTAAAATATTCATTTAAAGATTCGTATAAAATATATTTAAAGTCATTCTTTCCAGCTCTGTCTCTAAGAAATAAAGGTTTTCTATTTTAAACTGTTTGGTCTCCTGGCTTCTCTCTATTTTGCCCTGTGAAATAAACTTTTTCCCCCAAAAAGGTTTCCCCACTGATGAAAAAGTGTCTCAGTATTCAATAAAATAATGGTGTATTGTAAATTAATATTGTAAATTCTTCAATGTATTTTTGACTTTAATTTCTTTGTAGTTTGAGTATGAAAGACCTAGATGAACTTAACTATTTATCCTGGGCTATCGATGGTCCACAGACCAGTGCTACCACAATCCTAATCTGTAATCTGTCTTCCCTAAATCGAGGCCTTCAAGGTGAACTGTAACAAACTGACTTCTGAAATTATTTTTTATCCAGGTTTAACAAAGTTCAGAAGTTCTCCAAACAACACCTATTGGATTTTGTATTTTGTTATCGTACCACAATTTGACATCGTACAGAAACAGTGACTTTTGTTCCCTACAAAACATTCAAAGAGGTGAAATCCTGCTGGAAAAATCTGAATGTTTGGTGTTAAGCTCATTGTTTTGTCATTAATACAAAATATTACATATTAAAAGTAGTTCTCTCCCCGTTGAGATGTCTGAAACATATTAATAATCTCCATGTAAATGACATTAAATAGCAGAATCGAAAGCAGAATCTGAATACCCGTGTACTTAATATGTTTTACTAGTCCTTGTTTTTTTTATTATCTTATTATCATAAATCTTTTTTAATCTGCAAAAGATGATATAATTGAGATGCAAAATAAAATAATATTTATTATTACATACAATTGTCTATAAAGGACATTTGAGTTTGTTGTAGATTGAGTTTTATCACTGTACTGGTCAAAAAGAATCCTAAAAAACTCTGACCCTTTCAAGATGGCGGCCACACGATCGTACCCCCTGTGTGACGGCCATATTTGTTGTTCGTCATTCTGTTCTGTGGGTCGCTGTATGTGACGCAATTTGACAATATCCGGGAAACAAATGCGGTCCTGTTCGAGTGCAACCCATGAGTCGGGAAACGGTAAGTGTTTGTAATGAGTGGCCGAGGAGGATGCGACCCGAACCGAGGAGGTGAGACTGTGCTCCGCGGCTCAAAGACTCCGAGCTGCCGCTGTGTGACAGCCAGAGCCCCGGTGAGACACCGAGGAGAGATCGGGAGAGGCAGGGAGGGAGTGAAGCAGGAGCTGCAGGAGCAGCCAGCTGCTAACGCGTGAGCATCCGAAAGAAAGGGGGAGAAGGGTGAGTAAGACGAGGAGGCTGCGGCTCCGCTTTATTCTTCATCTAAAGCTCGCGTTCACGCGCTTGGTTCACTCTGAACGACCCTGATTCAAGGCGCGTGAATGTGAGCGAGTCTGTTAGCTAATGTGTGTTAGCGCTTAGCCTTTAGCCTGTGTTCATCTGATCAGCGATCAGTGAATTGGAAAAGAAAACTGATACAATAATCAATAACTGGGGGTCTCCTCGTACTGGGATCAGATTTAGTCAGAATGGAAAAGTGCAGGGATAAGTAACACATCCCTCCATCCCTCCTCCCTGTCTCTCTGTGTGTCTGTCTGTGTCTCTCCACCTCTCTGCCTCCTGTACCCTCCTCTGCAGCTAACCTGTTGGGGAATGTCGGGCACTAAGGTGGTGGGCGGGACTTCAGGTGGAGGTGGCAGCGGTGGCGGGGCCCGACGGAGGAGGACACGGTGTCGTCGCTGTCAGGCCTGCAAGAGAACTGAGTGTGGAGACTGTAACTTCTGTAAGGACATGAAGAAGTTTGGAGGACCAGGCCGGATGAAGCAGTCCTGTCTCCTCAGACAGTGCACCGCAGTGAGTGGACGCGCGAACCTGTCTCCCGCGCCTTTTCTCCTTCATCCGTCCCTCAGACGGTTCTCACCTGTCCCTCGCCTTTTCAGCCAGTGCTCCCCCACACGGCTGTGTGTCTGTCCTGCGGCGAGGCTGGGAAGGAGGACACCGTGGAGACGGAGGAGGAGAAGTTCAGTCTTAGTCTAATGGAATGCACCATCTGCAACGAAATCATCCATCCCAGCTGCCTGAAGGTCTGTGCTGACCCCGTCTCACTTGTCTGTGGAAGTGCTGGGCGATCTGCCGGTCAGGTGATCACGTCTGTTCTTTGTCCTCCAGATGAGTAAAAGTGAGGGAATCATCAACCAGGAGATTCCAAACTGTTGGGAATGTCCCAAATGTCACAAGGAGGGGAAGACCAGTAAGGTAGGAACATGTCTGAAGGTCAGATGATTTAGTCCAATCTGATTGACCCACACTGAGACCGTCTCCCACTGTAACACAGGACCAGATGGACAACTCTGGGAAGAGGCGGCTCGATAACGGAGAAATGGTTCACTGGAAGCTCACAGACGACCCACCCCCTAAAAAGAAGGCGCCTCCATCTGTAGAGGAGGAAGGGAAGATGGACACGGTCCATAAGAGGAAGAAGGACACTCCACAAGAAGGTGGCGCTAAGAAGAGGGTGAGGATTTACTAACAGTCTTTGTCAGAGGGACCAGCACGGCATCTGTATTTACCATCAAGACTTCCTTGTTATTGTTCAGGGTTAGCTTCATTTTCCTTTTATTTTGAAAGTGTCACAGGAAGTACAATGTTGACAGATTTTCGTTGTTTTCTGCAGATGAAAGTGTCGCAGGAGAAACGGCAGAAAAAGGTAAAAACAGGAGATGTTTTTTTTTTCCCTCACCTTCGTTCCTTCTTTCCGTCTCCCTTCCCTTTCTAACCTACTTCTCTTTCATCAGAAACCCAAACAGGAAGGGGTGGAGTCGAACGGAACAACGTCATCGTCGTCAGCCTCTGGACAGCTTGGCACCTCCTCTTCTGCCGGTGGAGTGGGTGGAGCGCTGGACCAACACTGGCATCACCGGGAGAAACTGGAGCGTTTCAGGAGGATGTGTCTCCTGGAGCGCAGGCCGTCCTCCTCCTCTTCTTCCTCCTCCTCCTCGTCCAGCTCAGACTCTGACTCTGATGACTCTCTGAAGCAACGTGATGAGGAGGAGAAAAACTTGGAGGAGGGGACGGGGCGTCCGGCCATTAGACAGATGGAGAGAGAGAGAGAACGGGAGAGAGAGAGACGGTTGGCTGAACTGGGATTCAGTGCCAGCGAGGACTCTGATGGAGAAAGTGGTGGCAGGGCAGAGGAACAGGTGGAGGAGCCACAGTCGTGGGGCAATAAAGACACTTCTGCCACCAATCGAAATAAGAAAATCTCTTTCCTCCACCCGCCCTCTCCTCTCTCCTCCAATCAGGCGCCTCCGTCCTCCCAGCAGCGTTGCAATGGAGCAGAGACACGGAACGGGTGGATGCGAGGCGAGAAGGAGAACGCCAGCGCTCCTCTCACCAACCACAAACACAGTGGAGGCAGAGGGGCTGGAGCCAAGGGTGGAGGGAGTCGCAATAACAAGATTAAGAACAACCAGAACCAGACAGGCTACAGGACCAGAACTCCACCCTCTAATGGAACAGGTGGAGGAGGTGGAGACGATAAGATGGCGGTGGGGACGCAGCCCTGCCTCCCTTCTCGCTCCCAGCTGATGAAGCGCAGCCCACCAGCTGTGCCTTCGCCGTCGCCTCCGCCTCGACCTGTTCAGATGGAACGACATCTGGTGCCTCCTCCGCCCACCTGCCCTGAGCCCAGCAGTCTGCCGCTCGAAGGAGGCTCCGCCCACACCCTGAAGCGAGAGGCGTGGCTTCACGTCTTCTCTTTCCTCAGCCAACCAGAGCTGTGCATCTGCATGAGGGTGTGTCGCACCTGGAGTCGCTGGCTGTCTCTTATAC
>JAFBJS010000290.1:170029-239224 GCA_016785265.1 Paraplagusia blochii | reverse complement strand
TAGGAAGATTTTATAGGTAGGAAAATATTTCAGAACACTGGAAATTAAATTGTATTAAGGAGTATTTATCTGCCACAACTTAACGACCGATCCATGAAAATAATATGACATTTAACTGGTCTGTGGTGCAAAAAAGTTTGGGGAACACTGATATATGTAACAAATATTGTTCATTGCAGTGTAAAAAAAAAGAGAACTTTAAACATATCCGGTTTAGAACTGATCAACTCTATGACATAGTACATTATAAAATGCTTTGTCAGTTCCAAATGCTCTGTGTATTGTAAGTGTACGACAACTTACTGAATCCAAACATGTCCTCAGATCCACCAGAACAGGATGCAGCAGCAGCAGCAGCAGATGGTGCAGTTGCAGCTCCAGCAACAGGCCCAGGCCCAGGCCCAGGCCCAGGCTCAGGCCCAAGCTCAAGCCCAGGCTCAAGCTCAGGCTCAAGCTCAGGCTCAGTCCATCCAGCAGATGGTTCAGCAGCAGCAGCAGCTCCAAGTGCAGTCTCAGCCGGTGCAGATGCCTCCACACTCGCAGCAGCAGCAGCAGACGTTGGTGCAGCAGTCGTTGCCTGGACAGATGACCTCCACCCAGCATCTTCCCCTCAACTCAGTTCAACAGCAACAGTTGAAGATGTTACAGGTCAGTGTGAGGTCATGGTCTGGGCTAAAGTCTCTGGTCCAGAAGGTCCCAAAAAAACCAAAAAGATTCAAGGAAATTCTGAAAAGATTTGACTTTGGAAGTTGACAAGGAATTTGTTCTCAGGGGTTGGACTCAGGGATCTTCAACAACAAATCGAAAATTCTCACAGAATTGAAGACTTTCTTGCTGAGAGATTCTGATCAGATTTTTTTATCTCCAGGCCCGGGCAGCTCTGCAGCAGCAGCAGCAGCAGCAGCAACAGCAACAGCAGCAGCAACAGGTTCAACAGCAGCAGCAGCAGCAAGTTCAGCAAGTTGGAGCTGCTGGTCCTGGTGCACCTGGACAGGTGAAGCCCCGCCCACCCTTGTGATGTCACGGTCAGCAGTCGAGTCAAGTTTATGTTTTCTCCTGAACTTCAACTGCTTTGTCTGCTTCCAGTTGGTCCGTCCCGGGATTTCCATCCCTCCCCGCATTCCCCGCACAATGAACACGTCCATTCCTACAGCAAACGCCGCCGCGGTGGCAGCTGCGGCTGCTGCGGCCGCGGCTGCAGCGGCTACGGCAGGAGGACAAACGCTATCGCAGCCGGTATTTCCTCTTTGTCCTACGACCTAGTCCACATCTTCTCGTGTCAGAACATCCCTCTTAGAGTTTCTGCGCTATACCTCCAGGTGCAGCAGCAGCACATGATGTCATCACCCTCGCCGGTGCAGGTCCAGACGCCACAGTCCATGCCTCCGCCTCCACAGCCGTCACCGCAGCCGCCTTCCTCGCAGCCTAATTCAGCCAGGTGAGCTTGTCTCTGTCTGCTCTTCATATCTGCTCAGAACTGCTCTTCTGATGGGACGTTCTCTCTTCAGCTCTGGTCCAACACCGTCTCCTGGTGGGTTTCAGCCCAGTCCTTCTCCTCAGCCATCACAGAGTCCCGCCAACGCCCGGACTCCACAGAATTATGGCGTACCTTCACCGGGACCACTCAACACTCCAGGTATTTTACTGGTTCTCCTCTGGATCTTCTGCAGGTCTGTGACTTTTGCTCATTCTCCTGTTGATCTCTGTCCTCCTCAGGAAACCCCAGCTCAGTGATGAGTCCGTCAGCAGCCTCCTCTCTGGAGGAGCAGCAGTACATGGAGAAGCTCAGACAGTTGTCCAAGTACATTGAGCCTCTGAGCAGGATGATCAACAAGATCGACAAGAACGAAGGTCGGTCTGAGCTGCAGGAGAGATTTGCTGGTTGAACGGTCGATGTTTAACCGCAGCTTTGTTTCCAGACAGGAAGAAGGACCTGAGTAAGATGAAGAGTCTTCTGAACATCCTGACAGATCCCACCACCAGGTGATTTGATCGTCAGCATCATCCTGGACAATGCTTGAACTTCTCAACAAAGACCTGACCCTCCTCTAACCCTTTCTCGCTTTACCCCGGTCCCCAGGTGTCCCCTCAGGACTCTGCAGAAGTGTGAGATTGCCCTGGAGAAGCTGAAGAATGACATGGCCGTGGTCAGAACAACTGAGAATCACTGAAAAAAGAGTTTTTAATTTTTTTTTTTTATCATGTTTCTGACCTCGCCTCTGTCTTCTCAGCCCACTCCTCCGCCCCCACCCCCCAAACAGCAGTACCTGTGTCAGCCTCTGCTGGACGTGGTCATGGCCAACATCCGTTCACCCGTCTTCAACCACTCTCTGTACCGGACCTTCAGTCCAGCCATGACCGCCATCCACGGACCTGCCATCATGTAGGTCGTGGTATTTTGTTCTGTCCTTCCTGACACGTCTCCTCAGGACGATGTCCTTCGTCCTGGTGTTATGGCTTGTCCTCCTCTACAGTGTCTTCTCCCTTTTGTCTTTGACTGACAGGGGCCCCAACATCTCCTGCAGGAAGAGAAAGCTTGAGGAGGAGGAGCGTCTGACCGTCACCAACCTCCTCCAGGGGGAGGTGGCTCGTCTGGACGTCAAGTTCCTGGTCAACCTGGATCCTTCCCACTGCAGCAGTAATGGAACCGTTCATCTGGTCTGCAGACTAGGTGAGTGACCTCACTCATGTGACCCACTGGTCCGGTCCAACCCAGTCACTTGTTTTGGTTTTACGTTTTGAACAGATGACAAAAATCTACCCAGCGTTCCACCGCTGCAGCTCAGCATTCCTGCGGACTATCCCGATCAGAGTCCACAGTGGAGCGACGATGCACAGCAGTATGGTGAGATCCACGTCATGTTGACAAACTAGTCCAAATGGTGCACTGTCCTCTCAGTATAGTAAAACACTCTCTGTCCTCATCTCTCAGGTTCTAACAGTTTCCTGCAGAATGTCCAACAAAACATGACGTCCAAACTCCTGCAACTTCCAGACAAACACTCACTGACTGAACTCCTCCACACTTGGGCTCAGAGCGTCCGTCAGGCATGTCTCTCAGCAGCCTGAGGACCAGAGCCCCGGGCCTTGTCCCTATGACATCACCGATCAGTCACTGTCTCTCATCTGTACCTTCTAAAGCCTCACAAGTTTTTCAACGTTGAATAAAAACATCAGCAGAGATTTGTTTGTTTATTGAACAGCCACCAGGGGGCTCTGACGAACATTGACTTCCACTGTGTTGTCAAACTGTGCAGAGAAACGTAGAAGAAACATGATCAATGAAGGAGCCACCTTCACCAACCAACCCTGTTCCACCACAACAAGGACGTAGAACCTTAAGTCAACTTTTCAATCAATCACTAAGAGGAATAATAAATGTGTACGATCCAAATATTAGCATAAAAATGTAATTGTACGTTTTTTTTTTTGGTCCATATCAGAAGATCGAGATCAAGTTTTTGGACGATATGGGCAAAGGTTAATATTGGACAGCCCTAAAATAAACATTTCCAGTGGTACCAGAACCTTTTTGTAACATTTTCACCACGTGTTTCTATGTCATCACAGACAACCAAGAACACATTAGCACCATCTGTTGAGTCTGAATAACAACTGCACATACAATTCTTCAGACACTTTAATCAGTAAAAAAAAAACTAACAAACTTACAAAAAACACCAACAGGTGGCACTGCAGCAAAACAATCAAAAGCTGAGTGAAAAAGCTCTGTAGGACAAGTTAGTGAAGACATCTATACACTCACTGCTGCCCCCAACTGTCAGCACCTGAAAACAACAAAGAAAATAAGAGGGAAAAAAAAAATAAAGCAACCCAGAACGTTACCCAGAAACCATTGCAGTGGTGGTGGACTCACCTGATGTTCTGAGCTGTTCCTGTTCAGCTGCAGAGAGTTGATGCCCTGCAGCACCGATGGGATCTGAGCTCGAATGGTCCCGCCCAGAAGACAGTGGGACACATGAGGGCCATCACCAACTGCAAGGACCTGAAGTCCACGTAGGACAGGAGTTCAGGATAGAAAGGCCAAACTGCTCATCTGAACGTCACCAATAAGGACTCTGAGACTTACCATGTCCTGATGAAAGGTGGCGCTACGTTGAGAACCCGAGAGAGGGAAGACTGATGTAGGCGACTGAGAGCGAAGATGCCACAGGGACAGGGAAGGTCCACCGCCACAGACCTGATGGAGGGATGTTGAAGACAAATAAGGTTGTTGTGATTCGTTGAGACTGAAGCAGCAGGACTGGATCTGAACCTGTCTCACCATCCAGTCTGAGTCTGTGGTCAAACAGCTAATCCACTTCCCCAGCTGAGGCCTGGCGCACGCCTGTGAGGGAGGAGTCAAGGTGTGACATCATAACAGATCAGAGATGTGAAGACGTGTTGGGTCACGGTTGGACGCTCACCTCATACTTGAAGACATGGATGCAGTTGACACTCTTGTCCTGTCTGCTGTCTGAGGGACAAGGAATTCACCAAGAATCAGCGCAGTCCCACCAGGACATGAAGGACTGATCTGCAGTGACCTACCCCACATCCTGACAGCTCCATCCTCTCCACCTGACAGAATCTCAGGCTCTCGTTCCCTCACGCAGACACAGTGGACATAGTCTGTGTGTCCCTGCAGGACAGACTGAAGACAGACAGACAGACTGTGACAAACTGTAGACGAAACTCACATATTTTCCTCCATTTGTTTTCACACCTTAAAAACTCCGTGCTCCAGGTCCAGGATGTGGACGTTGTTGTCTCCAGCACCAATGACTAGACTGTTGTCCTGGAAGAGAAGACAGAAACAGATGCATCAGTCCAAGTGGGTCCAAAGAAGATAATTAAGATTATGAGAAATGTTTTCTTGAAGATGTTTGAAACAGGGACTGACTCTGGACTGGACCACCATGGAGTTGATCTCTGGAATCTCCAGACTGGACCTGGGAGAAGAGTCTGACGTCATTTGTGTGGAGAAAAAAAAACCCATAAAAACAAAGACAAAACCTTACCCATAGTCAGGTCTTTTCCTCAGCAGAGCTTTGACATTCTGAGGAAACACAGACAGAGAGATGTTAATTCAGAATCAAATCACAAACCACATTTGACTTCCTGTCCAACTCTCACCTTCTTGATGAGCTCGGCCCAGTTCCAGAGACAAACTTCACCGTTACCTGCACTGATCAGGTGACAGTCAGTGGACACCAGAGAGAAGACCGGACCTTCGTGGGCTGGAGACACAAAGAAAGACACCAAACAGTATTGACCGACACAGAAAACACGAAGACTAAACCTCACAGAGGGACGATGACTCACCTGTGAATGTTAATACTGGCTTCTGATTGGCTGGCGTGGAGTCAGGACTGAGTGCTGCAGACAAACTGTAACGGTTGGACAACAATTTGTCAATAAATCATAAACACATAGTAAAATTTCTCTTGTTAGCTGTAGCGCTGCCTCACCTGAAGATGGCGATCTCTCCGTAATTGTTACCAGCAGCCAGGTATCGTCCACAGGGGGAAAAACTTTGGGAGAAGACAGACATGTGCAACAGCTGCGGAGACAAAGCAAATGTGTCAGCGAACTTTACACTGATATGGGGCAGGTGTGTCAAACCTAAGGGTCGTGGGCCAAATGTGGCCAGTTTCGTGTTGCCATTTGCAGAAGTATTTATTGAGAAGAGAAATGAAGGCGAGTTGTTACAAGACACAGTACGTGTGTAAATGAAACAGAGAACCATGGAACTGTGAGGTTACAAGGTGGAGAAGATTAGATGCTGAGGATCAACTGTTCAGAGCAGTGGAGATTGTGGAAGAGAGGAGAAGAATAGGGTGGAGTCAAGATGGAACAACTGGAGAAAAGAGTCAGGAGTGATCTGAGATAGAAGAGAGTCAGGAAGACAGGAAGGTTTGGAGAAAAAGCAAGAGAAGATTGAGAAGGTTTGGACATGTTCAGAGGAGGGACAGTGGAGACATTGGTAGAAGAATGATCCTAGAGATGGAGCTACCAGGTAGGAGACAAGGAGGAGATGATGGAGCTACCAGGTAGGAGACAGAGGAGACTGATGGATGCAGTGAGGGAGTTGGAGTCAGAGTAGAACATGGAGAGGACAGAGGGAGATGGAAAGAATAAGGATTTCAGAAGCAGAAACATTAATTAAGCCGTTAAATTCAATGAGTTCTAGTATCATATTCTCTTCCACCCGTAAATTTGTTTACAATCCAAGTTCCCTGGGATCGATGTTTCCAGCTCCAGACTCGATTGGTTCGAGCCTGTTACCCGTGATCATCGGTATGAAACCACTCTTCAATGTAACTATTCCCTCTCTCCTTGGTGAAGAGCTAGAATAAAATACGTCTTTACTTCCGGTCAGAATCGTCACGACACTTTACCTCCACTGGACCCATTATGCTGCAGAGCAAAGCACCGAGCCACAAACCGCCGATGTTGGAGCCAAGGAAGAATTGAAATAGCCAAACCGGAAACGGAAACTAGACGTCGCAAGCACAAAGTCTCTTGGGAAGTGTAGTTTTCTTAACCTGGGCGGTAAATCCAGAGAGACTTGTTTTCGATCATAAACTAAATGATCCCGAGACTGGTTTAATGGTAAAATAAACAGTGAAATACAGCGATAACTCCTTCAGAGTAATGTTGGCTCCGTGGATCAGAACTGAGACTTTACCTCCAGCTCAAATGATCGAAATTCTCCACTAACTGTACGGTCAATAAAAAATATAACATATCTTCACTGTTCGATTAAAACAGTTTAATATATTCACAAATACATTTGATTGAAATGAAGAAAACATTTGAAACCACCTTTATTCTGGAACTGTGATCCGGATATTTATGTTGCGTTCACGGTACCTGGACATTCCTGGAGAATCCATGGAATGAATGTGGCATTCAAGGAAAAGCAGGAGGAAGGAAGGAAGGCGACAGGCGGGGAACACTGGGGTTCTGAAGAGCAGAAAGTGGTTTTAATCGTAACTCTACTGGAACTTTCCGTTCGCTGTGCTGTAACCGGGAACGACTTCTCCCTAAAAACCCAAACCCTGGAGAAGAAGAACTCCGAGGAAAGAGAAGTTTCCCGGAAAATCGTCGCCTGGAATCCTGGAGCTCCAAGTGCCACCGTGGTAAGTTTACTTGTCTGTAAGATCCACAAAAACAGAGAAAAGTCACTTTTACAAGTGAAAAAGTTACAATTTATTTGTTACTAACTTTTAATGGCATGGCGCCAGTTGGGCTGTTTACATTCCAACACTGATCAATACGGTCCACAACATTATTTACATAATCTGGAACTTATCTTCCAGATATCATCCAGACATGTTAGCAAAGTTCGGGATTATTCACGATCCCGGTTCGGTTCGGAAGGTTAGGTTACGGTGTCAGGGTGACCGCTATATAAAAACAATTCTTAGTGTCGCAGCGCATGCTGGTTTCACACGTCCGACTCCGAACCAGGGCCGATTTGGAGCCACTGGGACCGGAACCGGGACCAACGGTAAATCACATATTTATAGTTATTTTTCTACGACCAGAATCAACTCAAAACCGTAAAGTAGAGGTTTTTAAACAGACTGTGGTGAGCAGGGGGGTAAAATGAGTAGTTCTGGTCCATCACTCTAAAAGCCCCATGGAGAAGACCTGACATCATCATCATCATCATCATTGTAGTTATTATTTTAATTAGATCCTAAAATACTTCCCAAAACAAAAGTAAATTGTTATT
The DNA here is from genome assembly GCA_016785265.1 of Paraplagusia blochii. Classification (NCBI taxonomy): domain Eukaryota; kingdom Metazoa; phylum Chordata; class Actinopteri; order Pleuronectiformes; family Cynoglossidae; genus Paraplagusia; species Paraplagusia blochii. The sequence goes on along the minus strand of JAFBJS010000290.1, from coordinate 231,480 downwards.
TGTATTCAGCTGTTTTCAGTGAAACTGGGGCAGGAAGATGTTCTAAAACTGTTTTAGACAAAACATCCTCGTCCCACTCCTCCTTGCGCTCGGATGACTTCAGCTCACTCTCAAAGACTTTATTTCTTCCACTTGATCGACGCTGAAGACGCTCACGAACATTTAGAGCAGAGGAGATGAGGCGGAGGCGAAGAAGGCCTCAGGGAAGGAGAGGAGAGGAGAGGAGTGGAGGAACAAGTGGAGATGAAGGCAGTGTCCTGCTCTGGGAACTGAGTCTGAAGCAAAAATGTCTTCTCAGAACATAAATGTAGAAAATATTAATGTTGATGGTGATGAAGATGACTGTAATGTGATGGCGTAGGACAGTGATAACAGTGGTGGTCGTGATGTGATGATGTTGATGGTAACAGCGTTTACGACTTCTTTGTTTTTTACGCAGGAAACAGATGTCGGCTGAAGAGAAGTAGTGTCTTCAGGAGGAATGGTCCGATGTGGTCGGAGCCACAGGTAAGGCTGTGAGGACACAGTAGTTGGACGGCTCTACTACGGTTACAGGTGGACAAGGAGTGAAGGACTATGGGAAAGGAGCAGGAGCTGCTTCAGGCGGTGAAGAATGGGGACCTGGTGTCCACTCAGAAGATTTTGTCCAAACTCAAGTCCAGCAGGAACAGTGAGTTCTGCAGTCAGTTCACACAGACTAAACATCTGCATCAGTGCAGTACATAACACGGTGTGTGTGTGTGTGTGTGTGTGTGTGTTTTCCATTAGAACTTCTGAGCTCCAACAAGAGGCTAAACGTTAACTTCCAGGACTGTGATGGGTTAGTCAACACAAACACTCCGTACACCTGCACTTGACAGGATCATGTGACCTACCAAGGGCAATTGATCACAGACCAAAACGGCTCTATAATAAAGTGAAAATCACTAGATGGCAGCATTGCAGCTCATTTAATTCATGTCAAACTCATACAGTGGTTTGTGCAGATAAATAAATAAATATTATCAGATGTTATGTTGGTATCGTAACTGAAACGTAATCGCTGGACAACATTGGCATATTGGATGGACATCCCTTCTCAAAATCAATGATTAGAACTTACCTCAGTGACACAAACTAACCACAGGAGGCAGCATTTGACCAGCACCTCCTAAGTAGCCCAAATCATCTATTTTTTTGTACTTTTTTTCAGCTTCTCTGCTCTGCATCATGCCGCTCTGACAGGAACTACGGATATGATCTCAGTCCTGATCCAAGCCCAGGCCATGGTGGACATCAGAGACACCAACGGTCAAACAAAAAACACAACAAACACAAAATGACACATAATTAGGACAATATCAACAACAAAAACACACACACAATAGCGTTCAAACATAACAGAGGTTGGTAACTGCCACAGTTGTGACTGACGTCTACTCTGTGATACATTCACTTGCTCTACTACAATCCAAATGATTTCAGGTGACGTTAGACGTTAGCGTTTAGTGGTGTGTCATGTGCTTGCTACAGGAATGCGACCGCTGCATTATGCCTCCTGGCAGGGAAAAGGTGACTGTGTCCTGACGCTGCTTCGTGCTGGAGCGTCGGTTAACGCCGTTTCCCTGGATGGACAGATCCCGCTGCACCTGGCTGCTCAGTATGGACACTTTGAAGTGGTGAGTTCACTGAACAATGAGGATTGGATCACAGGTGGCCTCAAAATTCTTTCTGCTTGTCCCTTTTCAGGGGTTGCCACAGTGAATCATCCTTTTCCATCTCCCCCTGTCCTCTCCATCTTCTACTTTAACTCCAACCACCTCCATGTCCTCCCTCACTGCATCCATCAATCTTCTCTTTGTCTCCTACCTGGTAGCTCCATCTCAAGGATCATTCTTCTACCAATGTCTCCACTGTCCCTTCATGTCTGTGTTCTATTTTAAAAAAGGTGACCTTAGAATGATGATCATAAAGTGGAGTTTAAACCAGAGAAAAAGAAGTTAGGAGAAGCTCTTCAGTGTGGTAACTACAATGTCAATTTTTCAGTCGGAGATGTTACTGCAGCACCAGTCCAACCCATGTCTGATCAACAAGGCCAAGAAGACACCGCTGGACCTGGCCTGTGAGTTTGGAAGAGTCAAGGTGAGGAGAGTGTTAGTGCAGCAGTAATCCATTAGCATCTTTATGTTAGGAGTTAGCTGTAAGCAGACTGGTTTGTTCCTCAGGTGGCGCAGCTGCTGCTCAGCAGCAACATGGTGGTGGCGCTGGTGGAAGGAGAAAAGAAGGAGCCGACAGACTCTGCCTACACCACACCGCTGCACCTGGCTGCTCGAAACGGACATAAAGACATCATTCGGTGGGAGATGAGCAACAGCTGATGGTAAAGGTTGATCCCGATTGGTTTGAATGACCATGTGACTGTGATTTCCAGGCTGTTATTAAATGCTGCGATTGACATCAACAAGACGACCAAATCTGGTACAGCACTACACGAGGCATCGCTGTATGGGAAAACTGAGGTGGTGCGCCTCCTACTGGAGGTGGGTTCACAGGGCAATAAGCAATGGAATAACCATGTTGACCCTGTTGTTCAATAACATTGTGTTTACAGGCTGGCATTGACGTCAACATCCGAAACACCTACAATCAGACGGCGCTGGACATTGTGAATCAGTTCACCACATCACATGCCAGCAAGGATATCAAACAGCTGCTTCGAGGTCACAGTAGCGCCACCTTCACTTGTTGCAACAAAATTTTGCCAAAATGTTTTGTGGCATTTATGAGTCTTACCAGATAATTTAGAACAAGTTCCCAACAGTTCACATTTCCCCACAGATGCTACAGGCGTTTTGCAGGTGAGAGCACTGAAGGACTTCTGGAACATCCACGATCCAACCGCACTCAATGTCCGAGCTGGTGACATAATTACAGTGAGTCTACAGGGGGCGCTGATACTTGTAATTCTTACAATTATAATAATAGTAAGTAAAAAAAAATCCAACCCCTTGATCTTGGCCTGCAGGTGTTAGAGCAGCATGGAGATGGACGGTGGAAAGGTCACATCCACGACAGCAGAGGGACGGACAGAGTGGGATTCTTCCCTCCGTCCATCGTGGAGGTCATCAGCAGGAGGAATGGTAAGTTTGTGTCACGTGACCCTAATGCTGACCCGTGGAAGTCCCCATCCAGTCCCACACTGACAACACCTCCCTGCACGCTTCATTAAAAGCACCTGATGTCTAACTCTGCCTCTAACCATTAGCTAACCATAACCCCACCACTCCCCTCTTGTCCTACAGGGGGCGTCCTTTCCCGACATGCATCACTGTTCCAAACATGTCACACCCACCAACAGCTGTCACTCTCAACAAGTTATGGCCCCCAAACGGGCAGCCCCTACACTATGTTTGCCCCGATCCCACCATTCAACATCACTTCCTGTACAGGTACAAATGATTGTGATTTTCTGTACTTAATGTGTTCATGCATGTGTCCAACGTCTCCCTTCAACATCTCAAACATGTCTTTAACTCCATCTCCAAACTCTTTCAGAGGGTGGAACCTAATCACTACCTGCTTTAATTCTAGCCACTTCACTGAGACTCCAGTGTTTCTGACTGTTGACAGTTGAAGTTAGTTGTCTGGACAAGTCAGCATGGCCTCCGCCTGTTTTTTTTTGTTTTGACAGTGGGTGACCGGAGCAGTGTTGGCAGTGTGGGCAGCAGCCGCAGCACTGGGAGTGGACAGAGCAGTGAAGGCAACACAGCGGCCGCCAAAGTCCAGCAGAATCTGGAGCAAAACATAATCCAGGTCTGTGCAATTTATTTAATTGAAAAAAACCCCCCAAAACACTAATATCACAATTGTTCTCTGTTGCTTTGTTCCTTGATCGTCATTTTTTGGGGGATTTTTGTGTGCAGACAACGCCCCCTGCTGCTGACAGTGGAGACTTGGACTTGAACCAGGAGTCCAAATCTACTGCAGGTTGATAAGTTGATTGTTGAATATTCAATTTAAATTTGAAACTTCACATATTTCATCTTTGGTCGTGTGACTTGATTCTTTAATGTCCCTATAGGCGGGTCATCACAACGACGCACAGCAATGGTTCACCAGGGCATTGAGCAGAGTTTTTGTCAGCAGTTTGTACGTCCACAGCAACTGCTGGACGGAAAGGTGAAAAAATCTAATCCTCCTGATTTAAGTCCTCTTTCGGTTGTTGCCTGTTCCTTTTTAGCATCTTTGTCCAGTTTCCAGTTTGAAACCGTTCACATTCCTTTTGTTTCAGGACCAGGAGGCGATATTTCAGTGGCTGAAAGACTTCCAGTTGGAACAATACACTGGGGTCTTTATCAGTGCTGGCTACGATGTTCCCACCATCAGTCGGATGACTCCAGAGGTAGAACTGTCCCATATTTTATTGGCAGTCAACTCTTTTTGGTTCTTCCAAGGCTGTCCGCTAGGGGCAGCCTTGTAGCCCAGCCCTCACAACCTGGTCCTGAGTCCAATCCTACAGTAATTCCAGTCCAGGTTGTTTTTGTGTGCAGGACCTTACAGCTATTGGAGTGACCAAACCAGGACACCGCAAGAAAATCTCCATGGAGATCAGTAACTTGAACATTCCAGAGTGGCTACCGGAATACATACCAGTAGGACAATATGTTTTATAATTTTAAACACAGATATCCCTTTTGTTTCTGGTCCTTATGCAAATCATATAACTTCCACAGTCAGACCTGGGGGAGTGGCTCAGTGCCATTGGACTCTTGCAGTATCATAAAAATCTCTGTGAAAATGGCTATGACTCCATTGGCATTGTTAAAGACCTGACGTGGGAAGATCTACAGGAGATCGGCATCACCAAGCTGGGTGAGTTGGACACCTGAGTAACAAGGCCACCTTTTCTTACTCTGGTGTTAATGTCTTTTTTTTATTTTTATTTTCCCAGGTCACCAGAAGAAGCTGATGCTGGCAGTGAAGAAGCTAGCTGATGTCCACAGAGCCTCCATAGAATCAGGCCAAACCTTTCTGACAGTGAAAGGCTCTGCTCCACTCCACCAGTTGGCCTTCCAGCACAGTGATTTAACTGGGGAACATCCTTCTTCTCAAACCCCAAGTATGAACACCTACCAGGACAATGAGCTGTGTCCATCTGCCCGTCACAGTGAAGGGTGTGAAGACAGAGTGGCAGTGGAGCCCCCAGCTGGTTGTAGAACCCCACAAAAGCGCTCTCAAGAGAACTTTGATGAGAACATACCCCAGAGAAACCTCCCTGATGGCTGGGATCAGAGACAGCAGCAACAGCCTCTTCCCAAACAAGTACCCTTTGGCACAGCCACAGTCTTTAAGTACCAGTGTAGCCCTGACAGACCACACCATCTGCTCAAGGGTCTTAACTTCCCCCATCCTCACTGTCGCTCCACAGATGAGAACATGTCCTCAACAACGGAGGACCAATCCAGGAACCTTAAAACTCACACCTATTTGCAGACCACAAACCGCTGTGCTCTGTCAGATGGAGAACCTGACCATGACGACGAGAGTGATGGACCTGCACTTCCTAAAGGTAGCATGCCTTCCTACGCCACTCTGACTCGAAAGCCAGGACGCAGCTTTGCAGGGAATTCACCATCCAGCCCAGAAAAGAATGGCAACATTGGACGCAGTCAGTCCTTTGCAGTGCGGGCTAAGAAAAAAGGTCCACCTCCTCCACCCCCAAAAAGATTGAGTTCTGTCAGCAGTCCCACAGGCACAGAGCCTGGAACTATTTCTCTGGAAGAAAACCTGGAGGATGTGTGTCCCCAAGGAGTGAAACAAGATCCTGCAGAGGAGCCTCCTGAAGGTGCAGGTGTGAGGAGGAGGGTCCAGAGTGAGTGCTTCAATGAACACACCAACGTAAATGAGCTGCACAAAACCTTAAAGCACGAGTCAAAAGAAGAGTCAAAAGGTCAGACACTGGAAGAATCCTCCTCCCCTCAGAACAGCTCCAACGAGTGCATACCATTTGCAGAAGAAGGAAACCTGACCATCAAACAGAGACCTAAGGCTCCAGGTCCACCACGGGCCCAGGCTGTTCTTGAACCTCCAGGTACAGATGCATCCCAGAACATGGAGGTGCCCGAGTTTAACCTGAAGGAATCTGACACCGTCAAACGCAGGCACAAACCAAAGGACAAGGAGCAGGGAGGAGGTGCTCCCAGCCATGAGGGCGTAGTATCTGAGCCTGACTGGGAGTCCAGCTTGAGGACCAGAGAGGCTGCTCCTGAGAGGCCCGCTGGTTCGGCAACAGGGTCTCCTATCAAACCTCCACTCTCTGCAAAACCTCCTGTAGTTGCCCCAAAACCTGTGCGGCACAGCCTTGTGGCAGAACAAGGTAGGAGACACTGATTAAACAGTTTCTTCAGAAAGAGGGTTTATAATTAATTAGTTCTTATTAGACTTGAAGTCTAACTGGAAAAGATCTGGTCCAAATGGGTTGTTATTGTTCTGTATGGTTTACAACCTCCTAGATTCAGTAGTCCAAGTTCAAGTGTATAGTTTTGACTCATCAGTTCTTCCATGTCTTTGAAAACTGTATTAACTGAATGGCTCCATCTGTCTCTCCAGTAGCTGGAACATCTGGATCCTCTGGACAATCAGCACCATCTGGACCTACTCTGACCCTCAGTGTTGTCCAAAGCGTTGCTTTCACCTCCTCGTGTTCCACATCTGAACTCAGACCATCGGATCATCCTCCTCCTCCTCCATTACAGGCAGCATTAAGCGGTCAGCCATGTGTGGGGGCTCCAGTTCCCTTCCAGGCGACTGAGGCCGTCCATCAGAGACTGGACCAGACCAGCACATCCTTGGAAGCAGCTTTGATGGCCGTTGAGAACAAACTTAACCAGGAGAAACATTTGCAAGAGTGAGTATTTTTCTAAATTTAATATATTGATCCAGTTCATCTGGGACCCTGATTATATCACAGGTATCCAGTGACGTTTGGTCTTGTACTGGTCCATGAGCCATTGATTTGAAACCTCCGTCATGTTCTTTTCTGCAGGACACGAACAAATGTCGTGAAATCTGCTGGTAATATCCTGGATGACATCGGGAACATGTTTGACGATTTGGCCGAGCAGCTGGATGCCATGTTGGACTAAAAAAAACTGCAACACCACTTGGACTGGTGGGGTGTTCGGTTCTGAGCCTGCCAGGTAGAAGGTTTGAATCCCCTGGAGTCGGGTAATGTCAGGAGGTGCATGCTGTAAAAACTGATGAAGGGACGGTTGTTATAGTGAAACAGGTTATAAATAAAATGGAGCCGTGTCTAATTATTCCTCCAATCAAATTTGTTAAATAAACCTGTTTAAGGCATGTCAGGGTATTTAAAAGGAAATCATAGAAAACTGTCAACCCGGTGAGTTATTTAAGTGGACACAAGGGGGCGCTGCTGTTTGACATTTGTATTTAAATATTTTGTGTGTGAATAATTCCACCTTGTTTTTATTTTACGATTTTTCTCCTTCTTTATGATGACTTTTGTCAAACATATTAAATTTATATATAAATGAAAGGAGCTTTTAATTTATCTGAGTTCATCTAACGGAATTAAATTCATTGTTTGTGCAGAAAAATTGTGTTGTTAGCAATTTTAGAACATTGTGGCTACATGAACAGGTGACTGTTTCAACTTTGTTTGTGTTTTGGCCTCTGATTCTCAGGAATATCCCAGAGTACACAAACACGTCAGCAGATATTTCCAGAAACCTTAAAAAGATATTTTTTGTTTGTTTTCCAACTGTTGTTTTCATTCCTGGATGGGCAGAAATTGATTCATGTCAGCTGAGATTTTCTTTAACAGTAAAATCCAAGTGTAGTCACCAAGTTTAATATAATTAAAAACAATACCTTAACATTTATTTTTATATTTTGTATTGAGTTTTGAAAGGCACTGTCAAAATGTACTGAACAATGAAATAAACTGTTAAATCTATTGTTTTCTGTGTTTTTGTTACCAATTCAGAATCCTTTAAAATTTTAATAACATATATAACATCTAACATATATTAAGGTGATTTTTAAGAATAGCCTCTTATTGACACTTCCTTCCGATACATAATGAACGGGTAGTTTTTGGTCAAAGTTTCAGGATTCCAAACCTCGGCCGATGTAACCTAACAATTGGGACTAAAGTTTAGTACAAACCTTAAGACACTCAGAAGAAAGATGACAGTGATGGTCCTGACCTGGATCTTGGGCTGCAGTCATGGTCCGGACCAGATTCTGCTTTTCATGTTTGAGGTCCTGCAGAGAACCACAAATATGTAAACTGCCATTAAAATCTGACTTTAAAAGTTTAATGAAGAGACAATTAGACATGTTTGTCAACACAATCACGTTGAACTCAGAATTACTGGTCGTAAATGTTATGGTTAAGAGATAATTTTCCAAAACTATTCAAAACGAACAAAACGGCGGCTACAAACGATGTAACAAGAGGAATAAAAACAAACATAGTTAAGTTTGACCACGGAGATTTTTCGCCGAGTCTCAGGAAGGAACCTCGATGTTCCACCTGGGTTCTGTGTCCAGGAACTCCACTGTAGCTGTTCATTTTAGACATTATAGATTAAAAGCTAAATTCAATAACAACATCTATTTCGCAAATTGACTGTAGAACACACGGAAGCTGAACTTTTAACACAAAACATGGTAAAATAAAATATTCATTAAACACATCCTCCAGACACAAACGAATACGAACGGCCATTTTAAATTACTTTTTTATCTCGTGTTTTTAGCAAAATTAAATAAATTATTAAATTGTTTCTTCCACTTAACTGAGGCGAAAGTAAGGTTATTGGCTGAAATTAAAACGCCAACAACAGAGAAGAATCGAGAAGTGACTTACTTTTCGGGTGGAGCCGCATTGACCGAGAGCTTCCCGGGCTTCGTCACTCTAACAGGGCCGCCATGTTGGATAGCGAAATGGGGCAATTCCACTTACAAATTCATCCAAACGACGAAACAAGAATGTTCGATTTGCGCCTGTACGAAAGGGAAGCTCAGTAGAATGTCACTGTCCAAGTTGAATTGCGCTAAATATGGGTAATTTAAGAGAATATTCTCATAACTAGCATAACAAACTAGCATAACAAGTAGTAAGATATTGGCGAGTAAGATATTGGTTATTTTGATGAACATTTGACAATACTATCTCTCAAATAACAAAATAAGTAATTTAAATCAGATTTGATATTTTCAACGTTTATCTTCTTCTTCGGACAGAAAACAAAGCAGCACTTTGTTGGGACACTTAGTTTGTTCCATCACTGTTGCTGGAGTGTTTCTTTTAGACCGTTTCACAAATTGTTATTTACTGTACACATACTATGATTAAAATAAAATGTTTCAGTAAACCCTTAATCTACACTGATAAGTGTAACAGAAAAGTGATGAAAAGTACAGAAAAAATTGACACAAAAATGACAAAACTCAGGTTCCAGTAAATTCTAATTTCATATGCAAATTTATGAATATTTTTATGAAAATACCTTCATGACATTACACATGGTTCAATATAGGAACAGTATATGAGGCATAAATGGTTACAGGGTTCAGCTGTGAAGAAGGCACAGAGAGAAATAGAGGCGCGGGAAGAGCAACAAAAAATAAAGAGCGTAAAGTTGACGTGTCTGTGGTTTCTAAGTCAACGCTGACTACTGTCAAATATCTGACCGACCAACGTTGGTCTGTGAACAGGAGGAAGAGGACGGCGCTACCACACAGTTATTACAGCGTCTGGAACATTCTGGTAGAACTGAAGATCAGGATCCTTCATAACTTTGTGAGTGGGGACTGTGGAGAGGACTGGCTGTGATTGGCTGAAATCTAACATGTGAACAAACGCATTTGGACTTTTATTAAAAGCTGCTGTGACTGGAAGACGCTGCTGAGATGGGAAGAAAAGTGGTGTTGGGTTGTGGGCTCCTGCTGCTGGTGTTGGCCACGGGTGAGGGTTCTGTCTGTGGTTCCCTAGATCATGCTGTGTGTGTCTGAAGGTCAAGGAACATGTTTGTGCAGCCGGGGGGGAGGGTTTGTTTATACGGGGTTGACGTGTGTATTTGTTGTTTTGCTGTGAAAGGAGTGATGTGTGAACGTAAGAGCCAAAGTCCATCTATTCTGTAGGGGGCGCCGGTGTCTCATTGGCATTGTTGTCAGTCGTCTTGTTTTCCAGCTCGTCGTCAGACAGGAGCTCCAGGGAGGTTCCCTCCACCTGCAGCTGACGGCGGCCCGAGCGGCTGGAGGAGAAGGTGATGGGGCCTCCACGTCTGCAGGAGGAGACGGGAGTTGGATAAACAGTTTGTTTATCTTTGTAAATAAAAAGAGAGAAAGAAGTCATTGTTGACTTTCTACCTGAGGCGGTTTTTCAGAGTGTGGACTTCGCGGCTCAGGCCTTCGCTGGCTTCAGTGGCGTCGTCCAGCTCCCGCTGCAGCTTCCTGCGGGAGGCGTTGGCCCGTGTGGCCTCCTCCTCTGCCTCCTCCAGTTGACGCTTCAGCTGCTTCATACGAGAGTTTGACTTTTCCACCTTTCAGAAAAAAAAAAAACGATTACACAAATGTAAGAAAATGTCCTTTGATATATATATGATTAAAATGTACTGATGACCACCATCTAAAGGTGAACGTGGGCATTGCAGGGAATAGACAGAAATATAATCTCAATACAAACCAGTTCTTTCGTTTTAGAAGTTTGGCGGGCCAGATTACAAAGCATTATGGCCCACATTCGGCCCCCACACCTTAGTTTGCCCACAAACCTGTTCTTTGAACTGATCGGCGTGGCGTCTCTCATCCTCCACCTGCATGCAGACCTCCTTCAGCTTCTTCTCTGTTCTCCTCACTATCTTGTTGGCAGCTGCGCGCTCCCTTTAGTCAAGTGAGGTGCAGAAAAAGAACATTGTCACTGAGTCTCCTGGCTTACCAAGGGAGATCTTCTGATCTAACATCAGATCTTACTTGGCCTCCTGCTCCAGCTGCTCCTCCAACTGGGCAATCTTGGCCTCCAGGGCGGTGATGGTGGCCTTGAACCTGTTCTTCACAGAACCCTCCAGTTCTCCCAGTTTGGCCCTCAGCTCCTTGTTTTGACGCTCCAGCTGCTGCCGTGCGTTCTCGCTCTTCTGGGCCGTGCTGCGCTCCGCGTTAAGCTCCGTGGTGAGGGAGTCCACCTGTAGAGGAGCAGGAGGAGGATGATGATGTACCTGAACCCAGGGAGGTTCTGAACAATTGTCCCCGCCTTAACGCTGTACCTGCATGGAGGACTTCCTGAAGCGGTCGTTGAGCAGCTCCATGTTGCCCTGCTCCTCCTCCAGCTCCTCCTCCAGCTGAGCGATCCGAGCCTCCAGTCTCCTCTTCTCGTCCAGGAGAGCAGCTCTGAGAAGACCAAACAAATGACGGAGTTAACGCCCAACATTTACCTTTCAGAACCATAACATAACTGAATTTTGAAATTAAAACTGTAAGTATTGAAAGAAGAGATTTTTTGTCATGTGTGACGTCGCTTACTTTCCAGATGTGCTGTTGGAAATCTCATCCTGGAGTTCGTCTCGCTCCTGCTCCGCGTGACGTCGTCCTCTCTCAGATGCCGCCAGGTCCTTCAGGGAGACGTCACGGGTGAAATACAAATGGTTGACTTTTCCATAACACATAATTGGGACTGTAATCTAATAACGTTTCATCAAAAGGCCACTAGAGGGCACTGTATAAACAGCGCATGCAACTCTCAACCCTCCATTAAGAACAAAAACACAATGATAGAAGACAGAATAAAGCTGCAGAACTAGGTTCATCTCAGCTCTGTACCTCGTGGAGCTGCACAATCTCTGCCTCCAGACTTTTCAGTTTCTTCTCATTTTCCTTGGAAATGGCAAAGATGTCATCTCTGGAGGCACGAGCATCTTCCAGCTCCCTCTGGTAGTCCTTCATCTGGGCCTGGAGGAAGAGTTGGATGAAGAGGAGTGAACGGATTTCATGGATAAACACTTTACAGTCTCCACTGAGAAACAGAACCAGTCACCTGTAACTTGCGCAGCTGTTTGATGGCTTCATCCCGAGCCTTGTTGGCTCCTTCGATGTGACTTTCAACGTCCTTCAGATCCATCTCCAGCTTCTTCTTGGCGGCCACAGCCAGTCCTCTCTGCTTCCTCTCGTCCTCCAACTCTGCCTCCAACTCTCGCACCTTGTGAAAGGTGAGGATTCGTCAGCGTGACATTTTTACATCTTTGCTGAAAAGGTCGTGAGTCAGACGTTGCACCTGTTTGACTAGAGCTCGCTTCTTCTCATCGTTCTGGTCGTCTCGGCCCTGGAGGTCCCTCTCGTATTGGGCCTTCATGGCCTGCATGTTGACCTCCAGACGCAGCTTGGCGTCCTCCGTGGCCTGCAGCTCGTCCTCCAGCTCCTCCAGCTGGGTCTTCATCTCTTCCAGCTGCTGTTCCAGAGTTCGCTTGGACTTTTCCAGCTCGTGGACCTGTTGGGAGGGAGATGAACTTGAAAGGTCTGGTTGAGCTTCATTCAGGAAGAACCTTTCAGGACAACCGCTTACGTTTTTGCCCACATCGTCCTTCGAGCTCATCAGATCTTCCATCTCAGCGCGGAGCTGCTTGTTAGCTCTCTCCAGCTCCTCCTTGGCCTCCAGCGCCTCGTCCAGAGCTCTGGCCATGGACAGAGCCTTGGTGTCCTTCTCTCTGGCCTCGGCCTCAGCCCGATCACGTTCTTCTGCGTAGCGAGCTGAGATGTTCTTCTCTTCAGCCAGCATCTGTGGAGGAAAGGTTTGATCATTTATATAAAAGGTTTGTAGGTTATTTTATTTGAGCTGTTTCTCAAGAACCCTTCTCACTTGGTCAAACTTCTTCTGCTTCTTCTCCAGGTTGGAGACGATCTGTCTCTGATGATCCAAGTCCACACTGAGGTCATCAAGTTCCTGCTGCAGTCGAGTCTTTGTCTTCTCCATCTTCTCGAACGCAATAGTCTTCTCCTCCAGACGCTGGTTGGACAGCTCCAGGTCCTTGTGCAGCTTCTTCTTGGCCTCCTCCAGGCCCTCGATTGTTCCCACCTCGTCCTCCAGCTTCTTCTTGCTCTCTGAGAGCTTCAGGAAGGAGATGGAGAAAAAATTAATCCCAGATTTTTCATCTTAATCAGAACTGGAGGATCATGGTTCAGACTGAGGTGGATCAGGACGTTTACCTGAGCCTGAAGTGTCAACATCTGCTTCTCCAGGTTCTTCCGTGCCTCCTCGTCCTCCTCCTGCTGCTCCTGCAGCGTGTTCTTCTCCTCCTCCAGCTGCCGCATACGACTGCTCAGGTTCAGTTTCTGACGCGTCTCTTCTTGGAGCAGCTCCTGCAAGGAGGCTCACAAGTCAAGGTTTGAAACAGGATTTCCTGAACTCTGATTGGTCTAGAGCGATCCTCACCTGTGTGTCCTGGAGCTGACTCTCCAGTCCGGCCACGTCTTTGGCACTTTTGATTCCCTTCCTCTCGGCATCTTCAAGCAGAGCTGAGACGTTGTCCAGTTCTGTCTGTGAAGACAAATTCAACAACTTCAACAACTTTGTTTCTGACAAAAATGAGTGAATGGAAATGAAACTGTGTTTAAATATTTAGATTTTTTACAGTTGAATCACGAGAATTCTGGGAAAACAAGTGTTCAACGTTGTCCTAATGTTTCCCTTCCGAACAGAAGCTGCGTCAGTCGTGGTCACCTGCAGTTTGTGAGTGCGTTCAGCCAGTTCTCCTTTAGCTCGTTCTCCTTCAGTCACTCTGGCCGTGAACTCCTGCAGCTGAGCCTCCAGCTTCTTCCTCTTGTGCTCCGACTCTGTCTTGGCCTGTTGAAGACCTTTGACCTCGTTGGCCAGCTCCTTATTTGCCGTCTCCTGGCTCTGTTTGGTCTTCTCCAGATTGGCCTTAAACTGAAGGTCAGTTGTAAAAACAAGTGGAGTCAGATAAATGGAAACGCTAACATCTCAACTGGTCTACTTCAATCCTGATGTGAAACTAGAACAACAGCAGCAGCAGCAGCAGCAGCAGCAGCAGCGTTACCCTCTTGGCCTGTTCCAGCTGTTCAGAAAGTTCTTCCAGGGCCGTCGCATGTCTCTGTCTCATGTCCTGGATCTGACCTTCATGGTTTTTACTTTCCTCCTCGATGGCCTTCTTCAGCTCTGCAACCTCCTGCTCTCTCTTGGTCCTACGGAGAACACAGCCAGGTGTTTCATGTATAAATGAGCAGCCACATATAGGACTGTAGGAAACACTGCCAAAATGATTGCTCTGTTTTTTTATTTTAACGTATTTTGACTCATTTGAAGTTGATGTTTGAAGTCACACAACCAAACAACAAATGTAATTTTCACACAGTGCATGAAAAAAAAATGTGGCTGAATCAGGATTCATTCTGATTCTTCTAATCATGAAAAATCCGATTCCAACTTTTAACCATTTGTGGCCTGGTACCTGAGCTCCTGCTGGGCGGCCGTGGTGTCCAGAGTGTCTTCCAGTTCAGTTTTCAGAGCCTCCAGTTCCTCGCTCAGATCCCTCTTCAGTTTCTCCGCCTTGTTCCGGGCTTGTTTCTCCGTCTCCAGGTCTTCCTGCAGCTCTGACAGCTGAGCCTGCATTTCCCTCACCTGCTTCAGGGCGTTGTTCTTCTGGCTCACCTCGTCCTCACCCCTGAAGGACACAATCAGGACGGTGTGTGATGTCAGACAGACAGACAGGTTGTGGTCAATAGTCTTTCTTTGTCCATCCTCTCAGTGTACGTGGTCAACTTTCAGCTAACCTACAGTCATCGGTGGAAACGGTCCTTCAGAGACCAGGATCAGTTCACATCCATGATCTTTTTTATAGTGAATGAAAAATAATCATTGATGTTTTTGGAACAGCAGACCTTTTCTCTGTAAAGCACACCTGTGAACCGTCTCCACCAACTAGGTTTAATGTATTCTGTTGCTGGACTGGAGAACCATCCAGGGTGTAGTTCTGCTTCCACCCGATGACTGCTGGGATTGGCAGTACTGCTGAGCTCCACTAGATGGCAGAGGTGCTCTCACAAAGTTGCAGCTCCCACTGCAGTGAATATTCACGGCTGCGAATGTGGGACATTGTGACAGAGGTGGACCTGGGTGACCTCATACCTGGCCTGCATCATCTGCTGCTCCTCTTCTTTCTTGGTCAGTTGAAGTTTCATCTCCTCCATGTTGGCCATCTGCTCAGCGATCTGGTCCTGAAGGTCGGACGTTTCTCCGTCCAGCTTCCTCTTGGACTTCTCCAGTTCCTGACGAGTCTTCTCCTCCTTTTTCAGTCTCTCTGAAAGAAGGGAATGGTGGCAACGTTCAGAAAGAATAACAAAAATTAAATAAATAAAATTCCTCTTTGATTTGTCTGTTTTTTCACCTTCCAGGTCAACTATCATCATCTCCTGCTTGTTCTTCAGCTTGCTCAGGTTCTTGGCCTTCTCCTCCTCCTCGGCCATCTCTCTGTTCAACTCACTGATTCGATCCTCCATCAGCTTCTTCTCCTGAACAGGTGAAAATGAAATACAAGTTGAAAACTTCTCGTCTTGCCTGAGGGGGAGACGTGCTGTATCCATCCTTTCTCTCACCTTGACAAACTTAGAGTTCTGATCCTCCAGCAGCAGAATGTCCTCTTCATACTTCTTCATCTTGGCCTCAGCTGTGACCTTCTCCAGCTGCAGTTTCTGTCTGGCAGCTTCCTCTTCATCCAACTGTTCCTCCAAATCCTGAATCCACGTGAAACGCCATCAATAAAAAAAATCTTTCCTTTGGTGTCTCGCAGTCACACTTCTCCACAACTTCTCACCTGGATGTGAGTCTGCATCTTCTTCTTGTCAGTCTGCAGGCCTTGGTTTCTCTCCTCTTCCTCCTCCAGCCTGGACTCCAGGTCATGAAGGATCTCCTCCAGCTCTTGCTTCTTGGAGGCCAGGCGAGCTCTCATCTCCTCGGCCTCTGCGAAGAGCTCCGTCTCTGCCTGCAGCTGCTCTGCTAGGATGTTCTTCTCCTCCATCAACTGAAGCACAGAGACACACGAGGAGTCAGTCATGGGGAGAACACCAACCTCCTGTTGGCACCTGTATCACCTGTGCTCGGAACTGACCTGCTGGTGTTTCCTCTCCATCTCCACCAGCTCTCCTTCAACCTTAGTCTGCTTCTCCTTCACCTTGACCAGCTCCTCGTCCTTGGCCTGCATCTCCTCCTCCTGCCTGGTCACCTGCAGCAGTGGCTTCACCTGCAGACGAAGATCAACGTGTTCTGTCAACACATTCCATTGGCCGTTCCCGGACAACTGGCAGGAACCTTCACGTTTGACACACACCTTGGTGAAGAGTCTCCACCACTGCCAGTGACGCAGCTTCAGATAAGCAGCACAGTTCCTCTGGAGAACCTTCAGAGCGCTGAGCTGCTGCTGCTTCTTCGCAAAGGCCCTGAGACAAGAACGAAGACAGTGAGACTGGAGAATCGGAACCAGGGGCTACCGGGAATGAGCGACAGAGCGGAGTCTCACTTCCGTGCCAGGTAACCTCTGCACACGGCCTGGAAGTAGATAATGATGTCGGTGATCTTCAGGTCCCGCTCCTCCTCCAGGTGAGCCAGGACACCGGCCCGAAAGAAGATCTTACTCTGTCCGATGCGGAACAGGTTTCCGTCCAACTCCAGAGCCTTGATCTTGACACAGACAACGACAAAAGACAGTAAATAATCCAAACTTTTCTTCCAGGAGCAGCAGAGAGCTGAGGCTCACCATCCTCTCACAGGCCTGTTTTCCATCCATGAAGCCTTTGGGAATGGCGTTAGGAGTCAGGATCTCATACCTGACACAAGGAAAGAAAAAAGTTGAACAACAACACGATGACAAACTGAATATACATATCAGTTAGTGGCCAAAACAGCTCAAATCAGACTATTTTACTGCTGTCAGGGCTGAGATCCGACCTTTGCCTGAACTCCTGGAAGACGATGCGGTTCGGGAAGCCCTGTCTGCAGATACGGATCCCTTCCAGAACCCCGTTACATCGTAGCTGGTCCAGAACCAGATGTGGGTCCAGTTTACCGGCCTAGAGAGAGAAAAAAACAGAAGTCACTCTCTTCAGAGCAGAGTTCTGGAAACAGTCTGTCCTTTACTCCCTGAGTTAGCGTGGAAGACTCGCCCTTTTCTCGTGGTTGGGGATGATGCAGCGGACAAAGTTGGGGTTCGTGTTCCTCAGTGTGGCCATCAGTTTGGACAGCTGCTCCTTGTACAGCTGACCCACGGTGCGAAACATGCCCTTCTTGGTCTTGTAGGCGGCTCCGAAGGCCGTCTCGTTCATGCCCGCCACCTGATCCAGACCCACGATCCGGTCGACTGGAGGACAACGGAGGACAGACGTGAATGACAAACGTTTGTACAACGTTCAACTGTTCAACTTGGACAGAATGGACAAAGATGAAGAGACTTTGAAAATGCACGTCTTTTCCATCAGGAAACTGCCAGAGAACATCAATGACCTGGACAGAGTTCCCAGCAGAAGAACAGAACAAAACAAAACAAAAGAGAAGAAGCCAAGAACCACAGACCGTGAAGATGGTGAGGAACCTGACAAATGTTCTCTCCCTTCTGTTTCCTTCAGTGGAGAACACATGAAATGACGAGTTAAAGCAAATGAGGCAGAAGGTTCTGGGACCAGTGGTGTCACATGACCTCAAATCATATCATATGGGTTAATGCAACATAGGACATAAAATAAAGCGACAGAGATTAAGGTTAAATTCTAGACTTGGACTTAATAAGTATGTGCATCAAAATCCATGTAACATTCAGTTATGCCAATAGAAAGGGAGAACACTAATGAAAATTAATTTCTAAATTTATTTTCATTGATTTTCGAGTGGTTAAGGCGTTGGACTTTGAAATCCAATGGGGTTCAAACCCTAGTCACAGCAGCTAAACATAATTATCAATTAATTTATTGATTAATGAAATTATTAATTAATTACTGACAAACCATTTAGAAAGGATTCAGTCAAATAATTGTAATATTAACCCCAACCTCTGCTTTCATTAACTAAGTGGGCCGGATTGAGGCCCACGGTGGGCTGTTTTTAGGTCCACAGGCCACATATTTGAAACCCCTGCTTTAGTATGTTAATAATTTTTGTGCCTCTTCTTCCTGTTGTTTTTATTTCAACCTAAATTTGTGATCTTTCTGTGTTTTCTGTCCGTCCTCATCCACAGCAGCAGACGCGCAGCCATGCAGAGCCACTGACCAACAACAAGCCTGAGCGGTGGAGGGCGTGAGGAGCAGCGGGTGTGGGTGGAGGTCAGAGAGTTTGACTGTGGTCACCTGGAGCTTCATGGAGCCCAGACACATTGTCATAGAAAGACGCTCTTTGAAACGTCTGTATGTCTACAGCCACAGAGACGAGGACACGAGAGGAGGAGGAGGAGGAGCAGGAAGAAGAAGAACACACACAGACAGACAGACAGACGTATGCTGTCATTTACAGACACAGATCATTAACTGTTATAGAAGAGGAAAATCATTAAAGCCATAATAGAAACACAGAGTTTAATTATGGAAAAGCTGCAGTTCCACAGTCACAGCTGCCTGTTGTTCTGGTTCAGATCAACATTCTCCCCCAGTGACTGGTCAGTGATTCTGTTACAACAACAGTCAAACACAGTGACGTCTCCAGATACGAGTTCAATCTGTTGAGCTCAGCAGCTCTGCCTCCTGTTTCAGTTCAACTCCTGACTGGACTGAATTTTCCTCATTAAAAATAACTTAAAAAACCATTCATTCATTACAGCAAATACATGAAATTGAGAAAAAGAAATTGTCCCAGCATCATAAGTGGTTGATCTGATCTATCATAATGATGAGAAAGACCATTTCTAACCAGCAACTGAGGTCACAGACACTGACCTCTGGGTCACATGGTACAGACACGGACTCACCATCTTTCCAGAGCTCGGCCACAAACTTGTCGGTGGACTGGTGCAGCAGAGTGGCCACGTTGTCGTTCAGCGGATCCATGTTCTTCATGAGCCACTCGTCGGCTTTGTAGTCCACCTGAGAAGATGGTTGGGAAAGAGGAAAGAGTTCAGGGGAGGCCTCGGTCTAACAGGTCACAATCTATGAGGGAAGGGTGTACAATATAAGGCTTGTGACCCACAGGTGGACACACTTATATGTATATTTTATATGTACGGACGTGTCTTCAGGTGCTGTACTGTATACATACTGTATCCAAAGACATGTCAATAAATGGTGACGTCCTCTACACATGGAGAGAGCTCTGAGGCTCACAGCTAATGAACAATCAGATATTATTGATTATTGATTTATTGAAAACTGATTAAATTGACTGATAATTAAACAACGGCTAAAAAATCAGTAGGTTTAACGATGTATTTGATCAGGAATCTCAATCTTTTGTAAAGAAAGTGTTTTCCCCTTATTATTAGAATTTGTAAAAAAACAAAAATCTCTGACGACTCTCTCCTCATCGGGATCTGAACGTCACCTTCTTTTTGATGGTTTTTTTTTTCAATCCCTGTCAAATAGATGCTCGGCTGCAAAACCAAATATATTTGCATCCACGTTTGTCACCATTCAGACTCTAATAGTTGCTCAGTCATCCTCAGATACATGCTTCTCCAAAAAAAAAGCAGAAACAACAGAAATGCAAGCGGGTAAATTCTGAATGAGCCGTTGGCCCTGACCCGCGGATCAGATCTGACACATCGTCAGACGAGCGTCCTCCCTGGAATGTGGGCAGCGTGATTTGTTTTCTCTGTTGATGGCGCGACGCCACGTAAAAGAGGTAAAAGTTGAAAACCCCCTGTTATGTAAGCGCCAGGCACCAAACTCAATCTCGCACCAATGTGAACCAGATGTGGGTTTTCCTGCAGAAGCCGTTGGACAACTGCGCTATTGTTTCCAGGCGCCGGGACGCTTTGCTGCTGCTGCCGCTTTAGCAGGAGGTGAAAGTGCTGCCAATTAAAGAGTCTACGGAACAACCAGGAAACTGAGTCCATGCCTCAGACAAACAACTTCATCTGAGGCAACGATAAAGAGGGAAAGGTGCGATTTTGAAGCCAACACAGAGACAGTTTCAGTGGGACGGATGTAGTCCGACCATTGACTGATCCCAGGACAGCAGTCAGAGCGTCCGACCAATCACAGGGCCCCAGAGGCCCCGGGCTGTACGTACCCTCCCTGCATAGTGAATGATGCAGAAGTCAGCTTTGTCCTTGAGCTGACGTGGCTTCTGGAACTTGGTGTGTGTTCCCTGCTCCTGCAGAACCTTGTCCACAAAGGTCTTGTCTGTGGCCTTGGGAAACCAGCACTCCTCGTCCAGCAGAGCCAGAATACCAGGGGGATTGTTCTGGGGAGAGAAGAAGGAGTTCAGGGGGGGTAAATAAATAACAAGGGGGCCCACAAACACACTGTGACAACACACACACACACACACCGGCCTCTCGATGAGGTCGATGCAGGGCTGCAGGTCCAGGCCGAAGTCGATGAAGCTCCACTCGATGCCCTCCCTCTGGTACTCCTCCTGCTCCAGGATGAACATGGTGTGGTTGAAGAGCTGCTGCAGCTTCTCGTTGGTGTAGTTGATGCACAGCTGCTCGAATGAGTTCAGCTGAAAACAAAACAAAAAAAACAGTCACCCTGACATCAGCTGACATCATCCACACATCACTCTGGCTCAGGTCTGCACCTCAAAGATCTCAAAGCCAGCGATGTCCAGGATCCCGATGAACGACGCCCCCTGGCGCTTGGTCCTGTCCAGGGCCTTGTTGATGCGGTGGACCAGCCACCTGAAAAGACGCTCGTAGGTGGCCTTGGCCAGAGCTTCAACGGCAAAGTCCGCCTAGATCACAGTCCAAAATAAACATCAAACAACACCATCAGACAGAACATGTGACTTTTATTCCATTTTCTTTGGACCAGATCTCCACCTGTTCTTTGGTCTGTGCCTTTTGAACGTAGTCCCGTCCCACTTTGATCCTGGGGGTGAGGATGGCTCTGGTGAACTCCATCACGTTCATTCCCAGCAGGTGGCAGAGTTTCTGTGCAGCTGCAGGAGAGAAGGAGCTGCAGGTCAGAAGAAGAACTGATCCTGGAACAGCTGATGAACCTGATGAATATACCTGTGTTCTCCGGCATGGAGGCCTGGTCCGTGTTCCTCTCCTTCTTGAAGACAATGTTGCCAAACTGCAACACTGCAGACACCACCTTCAACATGCCTGGTAAGGGGAAGGAAACACGTGGTTCGCGGGCCGATGGTAGGACAACACTCACACCTGAAGCCCATGTTGATCTACAAACTCACAGACAATCTCCTCATGGTTGAAGCTCATTATGTGCATGGCTTCCATGGTCTCCTGGAAGTTCTCCTTGTCCTGCTGACCGGGGATGGGGATGTTACCGTTGGACAGGAAACGGTAACTGTTGAAGCCTTCGAGCAGGAGGTCGGCTGAAGGGGCGGAGACAGAGACAAAGACAAGGGGGTGAGTTTTTAGTGTTTTGTTTGTTCTCCCAGAAACACTTGTTTGATGCTCAACCCCAGTGACAACACACCTGACCACTAGGGGGCTGTATTGGCCTTAAATCTGACAGAATAATACATATCGCAATACACAACAATGTAATACGTTGCAATACAATATTTTGATTCCATAGACGTTGTTAATAGAATATAGTAATATAATCGAAGATTGACATTTTCTACATGCATTTTAATATAATTATCATTATAACTGATAATGTGAACAATACACTCTAAAATCTGGAGCATAATTCTGAATATATATAAGATATTCCATTTAAACTGAAGATGGAACGAAATCCTGTTCTACACCGATGGCGTCATCGTGCAGAGACAAAGCTAATGACCTAACGAGGGGCAACGTTAATGAGAGAGAGATGTTTTCAGCTGCTGCTGCAAACTCAAACCACACTCTCTGCTCTTCTTTGTTAAACCATCCCAGAACCTCAGAACCTGCCGGGGTCGGACACTTACTGCGTAGATGTTCTCCTGCTCCTGCCAGCAGGCGGTAGAAAATGTGGAAGGTCCTCTCGTCTTTGGCCTGTCTGATGGCCCTCGACTTCTCTAGGAGGTCTTGGATGTTCCACGTTAAGGATGTTATCACATGGAAACACTTTCAATTCCGATATCAACTGACACCTAGTGTGCCCCCTAGTGACGACACCTGGTAATATTCGTTTATTTATCTGTAAAAATTAGTGAAGAAGTTGATGACACCAGTATTCTCCATTAGAATCCCCTGATTATTAAAACAGATTCATCAAATGAGCTGCAATGCTGCCATCTAGTGGCCTTCACTTTATAAAACTACTGTAGGTCACACGTCTTTTGGCAAAACCCAGGCATCACGTTATTGGTTTTTCATTACCGGAGGAAAATACGATAACGATTCTTTACAGCTATTACATAATTATGCTAATATCGATCGGCCAATAGTATCGAACGTCAATCGACCGGTGCATTATGGCAGAGATGAACTGTAACCTATAAGACATTGTGCTGCATCACATTGAAAAGGATACAAGTCTCGATGTTTGCTCCGACGATGTAGCCTGTGACGTCAAAGTTGATTCTGATGAATTTTCCCTGTAACAAAAAAACAGAAAAACGTAGTGAAAGTGAGTTTTAAACATCTGCTCAGATCATTTAGAAAAAAACCACAGGGTCATTAGGCCGACGATGATGTCATGGATCGAGTGTGTGTGTGTTTATGTGTGTGTGCGCCATTATTTTAATTCACCAGTAGGCAGTAAAGGGTGAAAATGTCTATATTAGGAAACAGTTAAACGTTGACAGAATCGAGAAGAATCCCAGACTCGACTGTGGTTTCCAGACCCAGGAACGTTAATGTGTGACGCATTTGACTATTTGGTAAAAAAATAATGTGTAAAAAAACTTTAGAAGAAGATAAAACAACCCTCACAGTTTACCAACTTTTCAGAAATGATTGACCACAAAAAAGCTTAGATTAAACAAATGATTTGGAAATTAATTAACTATATATAAATATATATATATAAAAAGTCTTCACACTTTGATTTTTACTGGACTTGAATCTTGATCACTTCCTGACGCAGGAATGCTGCGTACCTAAAAATCAAACTTTTTCAAATGCAGGAAATCCAAACTTACGAATCGAGACGAGTTGTCATTTTTCACCGTCTTTGCGTTGCCAAAAGATTCCAGGATGGGATTGGCTTGGAGAAGCTGGCGTTCCAGCTCACCCTGAGGAGGGAGATGAAAACATGTCAGTCAAACAGGGATCGGGACAATTTAATTCAACATCATTTTTTTTTTTTTGGTGCACAAAGACAGGATCATGCAGGCAACACAAAAACACCAACAGACAGAGATGAGATTTCAGTTTGTTAAAGTCATAGGTTTGAAGCAGAAGGAACAGACAGTGTGACGGAGGCTGTGGGTCAGAGAAGTTTTTGTGGACGAGGTCAGAGCTCTGACGGCGTGACGCAGTCCTAAGACCGCTCGTGTCAGGAATAAATTTGTGTTGGAAGACACGATTACATTATTGGTGTTGACGTTTCACAAACCCTTAAGGAGGCACAACAGGGAGTGAAATATGAAAAAATAAAAAAAATATATATATAATATAATAATAATCAGAAATCTAGTTCACTGTTATGAACATGTTGTTTCACATGTTTTTTCTTCCTTGGATTTTTGCTTATTTCACTTGATAATAATGAAAAATATTGGGAATTAAAAAAAATAATTATAACAAAAAAAACCTAAGATAAAGTAAAATATTTTTGAAAAACAAGAATAGACTTAAATGAAGTGACACGTAATGATGTACGACAGCTGTGTGGAACTATGTTTGTTGTTATCGGATTCACTAATGTTATTTAATCTCGTTTAATCGTGATTAATCTCTGGAAATGAATTTCATTAAAAGTCTGAATCATTAAACAGCCCTGAGTCCAGAAAGTCAAGGACAAAGTTCAGGAACCAAATTTTTTTATTTGGTCCAAATTTTCTTTTTTATTTAGGACCAAACTAACTGATTTCATTAGCACTGACTCAGAGTCAGATTTGGGCCAAATCTTAACAACATTCATGTCCAGCCAACAGTCAAACACGACAATCTTCCCCGTCCCTGATTCTACACGCGGACCGTCCGACCGTCCAAATGTCCGCTCTCCTTTCTCCTCAGCTTTATCTCTTTTCCACTACCTCACCTCCTTCTCCTTCACCCGTTTTCCCGCCCTTTTTTCCTCCTGTGCCACCTCCTCTGGCCTCAATCTCCGCTCTCACATTCCTCTGGCCCGTTCCCAGGAGGAGGTCAGTTAGGATGATGTGCGCTGAGGCAGGAGGACAGAAGGAGGTGCTGACTCCCAGCCTCTCACTCACACTTCCTGACACACACAGGTCGTCATACACTGGCACTGAACAGACTCTCTGTCTGTCTGTCTGTCTGTCTGTCTGTCTGTCTGTCTGTATGTGGTTATTGGACTCTGATTCCTCGGACATTCGATTTAAATCATTCTGTTCCTGAGGGAAGAACAAAAGATTCATTTTCGGATGAATCAACAAAGATCACATTTTCCAGGGGATGAGGTTGAAGTTGGCTCCAAACCTTGTCTATAGTTTTCATTGGTATAAAACATCTGTGATCAGAGCATCTGGGTTTGATTTTTTTTTTTACCTGAGCAGCAAAGTCGGCATCCAGATATGACGCAAGAGAGGATTTGGAGATTGGAAAAATATAACGACGGCCAGGACTGGAACAGAACAAGCCATGCTAGACATGCAGTGTTCACACACACACACACACTCACACACATGCACGCGTCTGGTTTGGAATGAAAGCATGCATGAATCGATAAATGAGGTCCAACTGATCCAGGGCATCAGTATTTGGGCAAATCAGGTATCGTCAAAACCTTCATGTCGGACATCCTTATCCTAATGATCGTCTTATTCCCATTAACTTGGCCACAGATGGAGAAGGTGGAGGAGGTAGGTTTTGTGCAGCTGAGGTCTGAACTTCATACTGAACCTTTTTGCCAATACTTTGTGTCTTTATCTTATAAAACCCATCGATTTGTTGTGACGAACATCAAACAAACAAACAAACAAACTTGGTCTGTTTTTAATCCTGAAGTTTCAAACAGAGGCAGGAAAAAAAACAAAAACCTCATGAAGAAAGAAGCTCCGACCGGACGTGCAGTCTACACACACACACCAGATGTGTATAAGAGACAGTCTCTAATGTTGGATGGAAAACCTGGAGCAGCTGGAGAAGACTGAACTGCTGATCTCTGATCAGGTTCAGTTCTCTGAATGAAAACAGAACCAGCAGACTCACATCCTGGTTCTCCAAACCCTCAGCCTACTATGGGCTTAAGAAAGAGGTGGCGAGTAAATGAGGTGCTATGTGAGGCAAAGTTAAGAAGAAAAATTCAATATTCAGTGAATATACTCATATCCCAACACGATAATGAAGCAAAACCTGAGCCGTGCAAGTCAGAGACTAATGTTGCACGCAGGCGAGACCCCCCGACAGGCCCCCCCAAGAGGCCAAGCAGAATTTAAACTACCTGAATAATGAGACAATTAGCCAAGAGAGCCAATTACACAGCAAGGAAGACACTGAGCAACTTTCTTCTGAGATGTGTATAAGAGACAGAGGGAGGGGGGAGTGGGCTCTCACAGGAATGTTGTGGTCTTTGCGTCCTTTGTGTGAAGAGGCAACGTGGGCCAGGTACTGGATGACCTTCTTGGTGTTCTCTGTCTTTCCGGCTCCGGATTCACCTCTGGGAAAAAAAAGGAACCAAGATGAACACAAACAGACATTTGACAACAACCATCAGATCTGAGATGGTTGTTGTGGTTTCAAAATGTATTTAATTTTATTAACAATAACATTTTAAGATCCTTGGCCAACAGTTTGTGTGGCTGATTTTCTAAATCCACTCTCTCCCCTGTCGTTTGGTTTTTACCAGCGGGCCCTGTGGTCGGGGCTGTGGTTCCCGTCTCCGTAGGGTTTTTAGGGGCCGCCATTCTACCATCGACAGCTCCCACAGTCAGGTCCCAAAAACCAGGAAACCGTGGCCAACATCACTATAACCAGCTGCATACCAGTGGCTTTAGGCTAGCTGTCAATTAGCTTGGCAGTTGCAGAGAGAACTACAGTTTTGGCCGGGAGTCGATGGGCGAGTCCTCGAGTGCACGGTGTGGGCGTAGCAACAAGAGTCGGGATAAGATTCACATCCAACCTTTGATCCGTTTCACAACAGATCCACGATCACTGACTTTTTTCCCTCCTTCGCGTCATATCTGTCGCCCTGTTGGTTAACGTGGGATCATGTGGTCTCAAACTGCCACTTACAGCAGAGATCTGTCTGGAGCATTTCTCTGTTTTTTTTATCTAAAAAGTCCTGAAACACGGTGATCAAACGAGCTGCTCACTCTCTATTTTTTTCCTCAACCACAAGGGGGCGTGTTGGAGGAAAAAGAGTGGAGTTAATTAAAGATGCAAAGGATAAAATGTTTCTTCCTAGTCTGTGTTTTAAGACGTGTTTGTTGAAGCTTCGTTTTCCACCAACAGAGGGCCAAGACTTTACACAAGACTCCGTTGGCAGCGGCGGCTGCAGCGACGCGGCTCCGCTGTGGGACTGAATCACTGCTCGTCATCGTGGATCGGGGCAGGAAACCAAACCACACGAACCTCTTAACTGCCTCACTTGAGCTTGGATGTGCTGCACAAACGTACTGGAGAGAACATTTTTAAATAAAGCACCGAAGGATGATGGGTGGAGGCCAAGTGACCCAGGGCAGGGAGAGAGAAAGAACGGAGGTGAAGACGGAGAAAGAGAAGGCGCAGAACAAATTAGAAGTAATGAATCTTCTAGATTGTTCTCGTCGTTCTCATTTTTAAAGGCTTTTAGATCAGGACTCTTTAACAGGAGGAAGGAGCCGTAAACGCTTCACCCACTGACAGTTCTGTTCTTCTAAACCACCTCGTTGCTACGTCAGCAACTTCAAAACTGCACACCTTAAAATAGACGTCACCTGAGGAAGAAAGGGTTTATGGAGATTTAAGGGTAGGACTACTCACGTGCAGAGGATGGATTGGTCCTCGCGATCTAGGAAGAGAGGACAGACAAAGGAATCAGGAGCTTTGACAACAACCATTACATCAGAGATCGAGCAGTTTATCTTCAGTCATTTCTTGCACCTTTCCCCAACCACTTTGACCAGAACCTCTGCTCTGGCACGGCTGACCACAGAACCAGAATCCAGATGATGAAATTCCCAGTGTCGTCCAAGCAGCGTGACCTTTCACCTCAAAAAGTTCTCCCCGTGAGCTTCAAAGACCAGGAACCCGCAGGAGACCGACCTCAGAGAAACTCTAGACTCCAGCAGCAGCGTAGATGTTGCATTAGCTGCTGGATCACAACTATATTTCACACCTTCTCACTCCAACAGCTGACATGAATGAAGAACCTCATTCAGTGATATTGATCTTCACTGCTTTGTTGGAGTAAAAGAGGAACCAGAGGAAAAGAAGTTCAGACCATGAGGAATGAAACGAACAACTGAACCTTTTTGGACATCATGACCTGGATGAATGAGGACCTTCAGACATACATTACATCATAGCAGGACACTGAAAGTGCTCACTTTGGACAAACCCCTGGACGGTTTCTGATCAACAATGATCCACTCGCCGTAGCTCAGGTAGTTAGCTGACTGACGCAGGAGGAAAACCTAAAGATTTAGCCCAAAAAAAGTCTGAAAATATTTCCAAAAGACAAATAACTGTCTAATCTGTGGACGAGAAACTGAAACATAACCGTCCCATGTGTTGGCGACTCCACCATGATGACGTGGTCTTTGAAGCTCAGCTCAAAGCCTGTGAATCTGCTCTGTCTGCCCTGTGTGTGTCTGTGTGTGTGTGTGGCTGTTGACTGTTGTGGTTGTTGTTTAGATGAACCTCATGTCGACTCCTGTAGAACCTCTGTGGAGTCTGGGCCGAGGCACGCAACCCTGCGTCACCTGATCACACGCCGGGCCCTCGGAGCAGAACCAGCTGGACTTTAGATGATTAGACTTGTTTCCATGTGTGACCTCATCGCTCTGAAATTAACACCTGATCACAATCTGCCGCGGATGAAGAAAACCTGCTGCGGCCCGGAGACAGGCGCCGGCCGCACAGCGCCTCCCCGCTGGACGTTCTAAGTACTGCAGGACCACGTTGGTCTGTGTCGAGGACCAAACCTCCGCAGCAGAGGAATTCACACTTTCTTTTTCAGCCACTGGCAGCGGTTAAGAGTTGAGTTGTTTTGAAATGTTTGCGACACCAGCAGCTGCGGATGACGTCGATGGTCTGTCGATGGTTGCAAACGACCAGACAACAAAAGGCCGAGGCTGAGGGGCTGAGACAGATTGGCTTTGGGAAAAAAAATTCTCTTTCCAATCCTCCTTCAATTGTAAATAAAGTGAAAAAGATTTCTCCAGATAAATGACTCACACCCACACTAACATCTGACCTGGTCTCATCTACAGCTCATCATTAGACTCTTATGTTTCTCCCTCGGCCCCGATGACCTCCTCTCACCCCTCCTCTTCCTCCTGGTCTCCTCATCATCTCTACTGTCACACGTCTCAGTCTGTCCTCTGATAGAAACCGTTTCTGGTTTCTCACTTCAGGGGAACTGGACACAGTAGGTCATGGAGAGGCTCATCAAGAACTGACCTGGAGAGGATGACTGAGATCCTACACGCTGGTACCAGCTGTCACTGTGGACCAGTCTGGAGAGTCTCAAGGTTGTCTGTTGATTTGAGACATTTGCAGGAGGAGTTAAAGATACTGAGATTCTCTTTAGGAGAGACAAGGATGGACAGGATCAGGAATGAGGTGATTAGAGGGACAAGACAGACAGGAAGGTTTGGAGAAAAAGCTAGAGAAGACGAGATGGTTTGGACATGTTCAGAGGAGGGACAGTGGATACATTGGTAGAAGAATGATCCTAGTGATTGAGCTACCAGGTAGGAGACAAAGAGGAGATTGATGGATGCAGTGAGGGAGGACATGGAGACTGTTGGAGTTGAGGATACAGAGGACAGGGGAGATGGAAATTGAGGATTCGCCGTGAAAACCCCCTGAGAAAAGGAACAGAAAAGAAGAAAGAAGATCCAGGACTTGTACATGTCAGTTATTTAGGTTCAAACAAACGCACCAGGTTCCTGTCCTTCTGTCCCAGGCCCTGTGTCCAATTTTAAGTAGCGTGGACTGGAACGCTCCAGTCCACACTGGTCAAAGAGTTTGCCCATGTCTCTAGAAGGATGTACATCAGTAAATCTACTTTGGTCCAAGACTGAATGACCAATGGACCTGTCCCCAGACCAGGAGTTGGACACATCTGCTCTACAACATCTGCTTGAGTTCAGCCTGACCTGCTAAATCTTTCCATCCTGGAATAAACTGGAATAAAGGTAGTAGCTGCATAGACCTATTAAATTAACCCATAAAATATATAAATTCATATATCAGACATTCAGACGTGGTCCAGATGTGGCCCCAGGGCCGGATGTTTGACGGCAGCCATTTCACTTCCTTCACATCACGTCATTACAGCAGCGCCACATACAGGTGGCTCCAGGCTGCCAGTCAAACTCGACAGGATTCTGTCTTTACTGCCTATTATTTATTCCCCACGAGGATTAAACCAACGCTCATTCCTCACATTCCACAGCCTCCACCCTCCAACTCCACCTCCACCTTGACTCCCCCAGGATCTAATTGAACCTTGTAAAGCTCCAGCTCCCTGGTTCAGACTGTAACGGCTGCAGGAAGCTCGCTGGGCCACAGGGTTTGTGAATATGGAGAGGAAGTCATTTGTAATTAATGGACTAAAACGTGAAACAACAACAGAAGAGATTTCCTCAAATTCCTGGTTGGTCACAGTCGGAGCAAACCTTTTTAATGAGTCCCCGGGAGGAGGAGGAGGAGGGAAAAACTTCTCCAAGCTGAGATGATCTGAGGTCTTCTGACCACAACCACCAAGAACGTTCTCCACATCCCTCCCCCCGGCTGCAGCCAGACCTCTGAGTTCAAAAACATTCTTGAGGCGAGGATCATAATTATGACCAGTCATTACAGAACTTTCAGTTTAACCCAAAGGTCTGAGCTGCAGATTGAGCTGCGAGGGACCAGAACCTTGGACCAGGAGCTTCACAGATTCCCACACTACAAACACCGGCCCAGTTCGCAGAGTCTCTGCTGGTCGATGGTCAAACACTTCACCGTCTCGGACCAGGAGAAACCGTCACCTTGTCCGTCTTGTCGTGTCACTGAATGGGCAACAAAGTAATTAGCGCCGACGCTGTCCTCTCAGATGAATGAATGTCTGTTGTCTCGCACTGTGGCTCCGCCTCTCGACACTGATTGGTGAGTCAAAGATGACGAAGTTTTTCAACCTGATTAAAACGATATTGGACGATTCGACAGAGTGGGAGGGGCCAGAGGACGACGGCTAGTGAGTCTCATTATTGTCCAAATTTACATGTCCACAGTTTATGATTCCCAGCTGCACAAAGAGCTAAATATGGGATTACGTACGTGCTGCAAATAATCCTAATCTGTCAGTCATGTCGTGACAATGTTGGGATTAAAGTTTAAGACGGTCTGAGTGACCTTTGACCTTTGACAATCTTTGATGATGACATTTGTTGTTTGAAGTTAACCTTCCTGTTACAGCTGGACAAGCAGTTAGCACGGGTGTGAGCAAACTAAGGCCTGGGGGCCAGATGCGGCCCATTTGGCCCATCTAACTTGTCCAGGTTGACACCTCCAACCACTGGACCATGTGTCCTAATGTCTTATAGAGAATTCTATAAGACTAAGTTAAGACTAAGTTAAATAAATATTTTGTATATTTTCTAACAAATTGCGCTTCACACAATACATACTATAGCACACAGCAGAACATCTGTAACTATGGCAACCACTTCAGATGCATCAGAAATCCTTCGCGGGGCAGAATTAAAGCGGGGTGGGGGTTCAAAACCCGTGCCTCGTAAACTACGGCGATGTACCCTATGGTGCAGCTTCCCGAGAAGACCAACGGAGCCATGAGGCACTGGGCCACATGTGGTGATTAAGACCACAGACAGAGTCCAGAACATCAAGAACCAGGCAAACAGAGCTGAGAGAGAGAGAAAGACAGAGAGGGAGACAGACAGAGGGGGACAGAGCTCCTTCACATTCCCAGACAGTGGAAGTAACAAACGGTCGGCGTGATCCTGGAAGTGCTGCGGTCTGCGGGTGTCTGCAGAGCGTAACTGTCACTTTAAAGCTTCCAAACAATTATGATAAGGCGCAAATGAAACCCACTTGAGCAGCGTCGCCAAGAAAACACACTCTATACGACATCCTTCGACAGCAGTTATGACAACATCTCAGGCTAACGGGCCTAATCATCGTCCAGTATTGGAACGCCGTCCATGACATCATCTACTCTGCACACACACCCGGAGTCTGATGCAGCGGCTTGAAAAAAAAAAAAAAAAAAAAAAAAGGACCAGGAGCGATTTATGATTGGGTCATGTGACATAAACCTTTTCTTCACCAAGGACACATTCTTTAAAGCTCAGAGTAACTGCTTCCAGATGTTCCGTGAAATCAACAGTTCCCGCTGTAGGTGGAACACTGAGGATTTTTAGAACAAATCTATTTGGTAAAGCAAAATTTTTACAATTTTTTGACAGTCCCACAACTGTCCAGGCCTTGTAAAACACTATCAAATAAACTTAATAGGCACCTAGCTCTTCGACATAAAAGTTTTCCAAGAAACCAGTAAGCAACTTTTTAATTTTTCCCTATTAAAAAAAACACATTTTTATCCAAAAGACTCTTCAGGTCAGGGTCGAGGCGTCTCGGATTTGAGAGGTTAAATCACGACGTCGTTCATGGAGCAGTGGAATCACCGTGGACAGAGGGGTCCAAAGAGGCCTGAAGGGACAACTCCCATTTACGTGTGTGAGTGTGTTGGAATTTAAATGCCCCTGACACCCCCCACCACCACCACCACCACCACTGCCCCCTCCTCGCCCAGGCAGCACTGGGGCCTCCTGGGTGTGGAGCAAACGTTGTTTTCAGCTGGCAGTACAAAACCAATGAAACTGAGGGGAGAGCAGCATACAGAGGGTGGGTCACCATCGGGGGGTGCTGTACCTTCATTTACGGTTATTAGTGTCTGTAGTTGTTTTACATGTGACATGTGAAAGGTAACAACGAAACAGTGACATGGGTCATTTTCACACCCGCAAATCAACAAATGGCCTGGACACAGGATGCCCCGCCCCCCCACACACATTTGGCACAGAGGAATATTTTCCCAGGAAAAAAAGCAAGGACGGTAGGGTGGAGAAGATGAGGAGAAGATGAGGAGAGTGGCGTTGAGATAAGGAACCGAAGGATCAAGGTGACACAATCGCAGCCTGGGAGGAAGGAAGAAAAGCAGAGCGACCAGATACGGCGGCTCTGCCGCTATAAATAAAGCGGTATCGCCCGCTGACACACTTGGCGGTGAAATCCTCGCCGGTATTTCCGTCGGTATGATTCAGTTTTGACAGAGAGCAGCTGAGATCACACTCAGATAGAAGGATGGGTTCTCACCACTGGGGGCGGGGAGGGAGAGGGGACCACAGCAGGGTGTGAGAAAGACCACCAGGGTCGGGTGGGTGAGGCAGGGTGGGAGAGAAATTCAACACCCAATAAAAAAAAATCAACCGTCAGTTTGGTTCAATGATCACTTTGGTCAGGACGTCTTTGATTGGCTGCTGTGCTTTTTGTTGGAGATCCTGACCAATCACGTCAGGATCTTCAACCTGTTAAAAGGTCATTAAGGTGTTTAACATGTTGAGATTGATTTTAAAGCCTTTACTGAGAAAAATGACGCCGTCAGGATCCAAACATCTGACCTTCTGCTACAGGATCCATGGAAGAAACAACCCAGTCATAAAATCCAGACCCTGACGACTGACTGACTGATGTCTCTGAAGCATCGGTGTTGGGACAAAACATTCAACATATATTTACAGGCGACTAAGAAATGTTCACCAAGAAATCATTAATAGAGGGAAGATCCAAGTTTGTGAATCCTGAAAATGTGAAAAGATAAAAAGTAGAATCCTGAGAAACAACAGAAGACAAAGTACGAACCACCTCGTCTCCGTCCACATGTGTTTCTGATATTGTGTTTTTTGTTTCTCTGCTCTTTGTAATCTAATAAATGTCTCCTCCTGCAGTCGGAGCCCGTTTCCCTGGAGGTGTGTGTCGCGGCAGAGACGCAGCACATGTCCGGTGTGGAGGGTGGTATGAAAAAGCCACAGCTCGGCTTCCCTGTGGGGATTCACCGGGTTGGAGAGCAACATCTGGTGAGAAGCTGCAGTTAAAGATCAGCTGCACCACCTGTAGCTGCTGCAGCTGCTGCCGTTTGACGGAGATGGAAACGCACGAGAAGATGCTGCAGATACGGATATTTACCCAAACAATCTGCAGGAAATTCAGCTACAAAACTAAAAATAAAGGTTCTATTTAAAAACTGTAAACTTTCATGGGTTTTGTTGGAGGAAATACTGATTTGATTTGGTTGCTGACCTGCAGTGATCCAGGCAGATACTGTAAAGTATTTGTCCATGTAATCAAAAGCCTGATTGGACGACAGTGGTCCATTGTGAAGGCCTGGACCACCATAATCCTCGGCCTTTTTACCCCCCTGTGCCCCCCGCCCCTGCACATGTGTTTTTGCTGGCAGCTCTAATAGAACTGAGCTGCAGCTCCGGGAGATTGAAAACACAACAAGTCAGATTAACATTCCTTTAAACTTTAGATTTGGCAACAAAAAGTGGCAGCTCTGATGGAGGTTAATGAAAAATATTAGGACGCAGCATTCGCCTTGTTAATCTTTATGTGGGAGTTGGATGACAGCGTTCTGCAGTAGAACCTTAGGTTCTGACACTTTATTCATCAGTGTATTACCAAGTTGGATATTTTTCCTGAAAAAAAAGTGTTGCCTCCAGATGTACAAGTACGTTTTTTAAGAAAAAAAAAAACAGTGAGATAAAAGTCTAAAAATCAATAAATAAATGGTTAAAGGGTCTCCAGACTGTGCAGCTCGTCAGCTGTCTGCGTCCTCACAGGTCATAAGTTCAGTCGGAGACCGCGGCGGCATCAGTCGGGAAACCGAATCTGAGGCCTGGACGCTTCTGGTATCGATGCTATGTGTCTCACATGACAACTCTGTCCAAGAACCGGCGCAAAACATGAGCGATCCTCTGCCTTAAATCATCTCTGCACAACTCTGACACACCGCTCGCGCTCTCCCTGCTGCCCCCCGCAGGTCAGGACCCCACTGCACGGTCGGATTGACCAGGACGACAGGATTAAATGATCCCCACGTTCTTTCGTTGACGAACAAACATATGCTTTTTCAATCGCTGCCCCCTGCAGGAGGGCAGCATTAAATCAGCCCTGACGCAGGCTCCCCAACCAGAGGTAAGATTTTATCCTGTATGAACTTCACAGCTGTCCGTGTGTGTGTGCGTGTGTGTGTGTGTGTGTGTGTGTGTGTGTGTGTGTGCCTTTGCCTGATCCTGGTGGAAACATGCCGTTTGAACAGGCATTTGTTTCAAAAAGACACCCTGGTCCCCAGAAACTGTCCTGACTCCCAACACCTGTCCTGTCACTCAGACCCAGGGCGTGCCCTTCAGCGCCACCTCTCTGCTGCCCTTACTGCCCCAGTAAGAGGCCTCATTTCCCAGGGAAGAGCTCTGGAGTTCCAGGCCTTCTCCCCCCTAGGAAACCCCCCCCCCACCACCACCACCCCCCCCCTCTGCACACACACATGCAGCACCATGGTCCCAGCCCCCTTCAAAGTGCACAAAGCCCCCATTGTGAGGCACAATACTGAACCCCCCTCCCCGTCTGCTCCGTTTCCCCTGTAACCCCGTTCCTTCTTGCCCCACTCCCTCCTTCTCTGCTCCTCAGTCTTTCACCGTCGTTCCTCTTGACCTTCATCCGTGGACCAGCTACAGTCCTTCTTCATCACATCACGTCTTCATCGACTCGCCCTGTATCTCCTCCTTTACTTTATTACACAGCATTTCCTGTTGTCCCAGCAGAGGAGGACTGGGACACAAGTCCAGGGAAAAAGATCTTCTTCAGATCTGACTTTTATTATGCTGGAGATTTTAGATTTCACCATTAGAGACAGCGCACTCCAGAGACTAGATCAGATGTGGGCAAACTAAGGCCCGGGGGCCGGATACGGCCCGTTGAGCTTTTAAATGCGGCCCGCCAGCCTTGTCCAAATTAAATAATGGATTTGTATTATCATTATACTTTTGTTTCTTCCCTACAATGCTTGCTGGTCCCCAGTAAAAGACACAAGAAAGACAATAAAGAGTTCAGCATTTTAGGTTTTATACATTAGTTTTACCTGCTATTTATCTTAGTTCTATAAAAGTTCCATCTTTCTGCTGTTGACTCGTCCCCTGTGTCTAAGTCTGGGACCCAAAGTGGCCCACGAGTCAAAAAGTTTTGACAAACATTTTGATGAGCAGAAATAAAAAAGAAAACTGAATGGTGGGAATCCACAGAGGACCAGGCTCTGTGGTCTGGACTGAAATAAAAGGAAACTAGGTCAAAACTCTCGTGTCCGTGTCCACAGAGGCGTGAAGCCATGGCAACCGTGGCCGCAGATGGACGAGGAGGAGTGATGTGAAGGTGGACATTCCTGTGTTCCTCCTATCAAAAAAACAGGGTACAAACACGGGATCCACAGCTCTACCAGCAGAGCGGAAGAGTTCGTGTTTTCATGTCAACTGAAAAACAACCCATGGGGGAGTTTCCGTGACTGCGTCTTCCAAACCAGAGAAGAAGAAAAAAAACCAAGAAGACAAACCCGAAAAGATCAGCTGCTCTGATCATAGGACGGACGACGGACAGTGAGTTTAATTCAGCGGGACACCTCAGCCCTCACTGCCACCAGTGAATAAATACTGTCACTCCATCAGTGACACCTCTATTTGAGATCCCAGGGGAAGGTTATTTTGGTCGCACACAAATACACACACACACACACACAGGTATCCATGGCAACACAGCCCCTGCTCAGGAGTATAACATTTGGTAACAGGCTGCCACGGCTGATGTGACAAGTCGGCCCTGACTCAGCTGTAGAATTTATCATGGTATGGAGAGTTGGGACAGGGATGACCTCACCGACGTTGTCCTCCCACCTCGGTCCCTGTCAGGGACACTGGCCAAAAAGAAACAGAGGGACACGGGGAGAAGACTGATGATGCTACATTCAATGTCCCACAAAAGTATCGGAATTAATGTGAGTCACTTTGCGACTCACTATATATAGAAAGAGACACATTGGCCTGGTGGGCTAACAAAAGGAACCAGTGATGACATGACTTCAGAATGTGCAGCACGGAGTCACAGGTTGGATACTTGACAAATGACGACGGCGCTCGGAGGTGACGGCGCTCGGAGCGGGGCTCCAGACTGTCCGGGCTGCACGGGCCACAAGTCTAAGGCACGTAATGACAGGGAACCTGAGGCTCAATGCTACCAGCTGCAGCTGTGGAGGTCGAACAGTTCAGAAGACCCATCATCAGAGGATGGAAGCAGGAAAAAAAACCTAAACAAAATTAGGACGAATCCAAACTAATAATAATGGATTAGAGACACTAGGAATAGACAGAAGACATGAAGATAGAGCTGCTGGAGATGATGCTGAGATTCTCTTTAGGAGAGACAAGGATGGACAGGATCAGGAATGAGGTGATTAGAGGGACAACACAGACAGGATCGTTTGGAGACAAAGCTAGAGAAGACAGATTGAGATGGTTTTGGACATGTTTAGAGGAGGGATGTTTAGAGGACCAAGATCATTCTTCTTGGTAGAAGAATGATCCTA
This sequence comes from Paraplagusia blochii, assembly GCA_016785265.1. Taxonomy (NCBI): domain Eukaryota; kingdom Metazoa; phylum Chordata; class Actinopteri; order Pleuronectiformes; family Cynoglossidae; genus Paraplagusia; species Paraplagusia blochii. Next base: position 194,457 of record JAFBJS010000290.1, on the reverse strand, counting down.
GAGATGGAGCTACCAGGTAGGAGACGAAGAGGAGATTGATGGATGCAGTGAGGGAGGACATGGAGGTAGTTGTAGTCAGAGTAGAAGATGGAGAGGACAGTGTGAGAAGACAAGCTGAAAGGAGAAGAGACATTTTGCCAAAGGAACTTCCTGTTGTTTCTGACTAATCGTCAGTTTGAACCAGGCAGGAATCACCGTCACATAAAGTTACATAAATCAGGTAAATGACCAACGTCTGCTGATACTTTAATTCCCAAATCCTATTTGTTCACAGTGTCGTGCGGAGGAACTCGCTGCTTACGAAGCAATCACCGACACGGCATCACGTGACCGGAGCGAAACACGCGGAAAACGTGCAGAGACGCATTAATCTCCAAATGACGCCCTGTCATGGCAGCAGACTTCTTCTCAGACATGATTAGTGATGTCAGACCCACTCCGACCCCCTGACCTTTCACACACTTCAGACGCTATCTTCACACACTAATCTCCTGGGCTTTTCAGCCAACTCTGCCCTGCCTGCAAGTGAGCTAAACACAGAAACAAAGGACCCGAAACGTCCAGATCCATTCAACGTCCTGGACCACAGATGAACAGGTTTTTTATTTTAAATCCATAAACAACTAAACAGCGTCAGCGTCAAACACAGGGGCTTCAGATCATCCTACCTTGGAGCATGCAGCGATAGGCCGACTCAGAGATGGCGTAGATGTGTGGAGGCATCTCGTGTCTCTTCTTCCCTCTGTACATCTCGATGATGTTCTCAGAGTAGATGGGCAGGTTCTTGTAGGGGTTGATGACCACACAGAAGAGGCCGGAGTATGTCTGTGGTCAAGGAGAAAAAAGTAGGAGAACAAAATGAATTGGGAACAAAGACAAAATGGAAATGAAAACAACAGGAATTAAAGAAAGACTTCATTCACCACAAATGGGCACAAGACAGTTATTTAACTGGTATCAGAGGGACATTTTGAATTTTGATAATATTTGATTGTAGTTTAATCAGAGCAGGTGAACAGGAAGTGAGCAAAGCTTAAAGACAAAAAGCACATTTTTAATTCAAAACAAAAAGTCTTTGAGTCAGCAGTACATTCTCGGATAACAACACGGCATCTGGGAATTGATTCCAAACAGTAACAAACAAGGGTGCGTGGACATCAAGGACAAAAACGTTATTGTCAACCTTTATAGGGGACGGTCAAAAAGAGGGACAGATGAGACTGAAAATCTGGCTAAAACCTGATGTAATACACATGCCACGCCAATGTGTGGCGCTGTTAACAGACAGAGACTGACGAGCGCGACTCTCTATAAATGCAATGACCACAGTTTGATTTTGTCAACTAGTTGACTGTGTAGTTGCCAATAAACAGTGACTTATTGACAACGGAAACAGTCGTTTGTCGGAGCCAGAGGTCAAAGGTGATGAAAACGCTACCACAGCCCAACACCTGGACGGAGGTGTCCCTGCGTCCCTGCTTCTGTTGGACCTGGTCTGGACCATTTACATGGATCTAAAGAAGTACGGTGAGGTGATGGGTGAAGAACACCAGCGCTCCGACATGTCGCCTACTTTCTGACTCGTGGTATTGCAGTTGCCTGTGTAATCAGCCTGAAGATGTCTCCCCAGAGTGTGTGTGTGTGTGTGTGTGTGTGTGTGTGTGTGTGTGCTACAACCTCAGCTATGCAGCAGGCCGAGTCAACCAGGCAGCCTGCAGTGACAGGGAGGCCCTGCTGGGGCACAGAGTCTCTTTCATTCTGCAGAGGCCGTACATTCTTCCCATAGAAGACACGGCATTGGACCGACTTCACTCCACACCTGCCACTACAGCAGACAGTGACCACAGTACCTGCTGCACAGACAGTGTCCTGCTGGGTCGGTCAAAGAAATGAATGAAGTGAGTTTAAGACTCAACCAATCGACACCTCTGTTATTCTGGACATGTGTGTCTTCAAAACTACTTTGTCAGTTTATTATTGTTCAAGTCCATGAAGTTAAACGTCTCAAATGATTCTGTTGGATGAGATCGACCTAAAACTTGAATTGTTGTTACCAGGAGTGGGGTTCGAACCCACGAGGACTATTGTCCATTGGATCTTAAGTCCAACGCCTTAACCACTCGTCCATCCTGGTTGCGAGACACAGCAACTTCACACATGTAGATTCAGCTCAGAGACAACATTGATTCTGTCAAACTTCATGATTCTTTTCCTTATCTGTGCACGTCCATATACTGCTACATACAACCAGAAGAACCAGATCCAATGGACAATAGTCCTCGTGGGTTCGAACCCCACTCCTGGTAATTCCATCCTTAATTTGTCCTCATGCGAACAGCTTCAAATATTAATGACAGGTTGTGCTCGACATCTGACCACCAGATGATTTTTAAAATATTTTTGGTGATAAATAAATATCTACAGTACATATAAGACCCCCGGGTTTAACTGAGCCATAAGTGTTTTAAGACTTCCTGGCAGCTCCATCTGTTCCACTCCACTCTGCAGAATAAACCAGAACCAGAACCAACGATTAAATATTTGTAAAAAGCTGTCCTGATGTGATCTTTATGCATAAAAACGAGGACATCTGCAGCACAAGTCAAACTATATTTAAAGTCTGGCCTTGGCAGGATGACTCAGCAGACTTTACGTTCACTGTTGCATAACTGCTCAGTTTGGACCCTGAGCTGACGGCTGCTCTGAACTACAGGGGAACGGAGTGGTGACGAGCAGAGCGCCGATCCAGCTGACTGAGATCCCAGTGGTCGGATCCAGCCAAGAGCAGAGGTCTGACAAAACCCGATTCGTGTTCTTCGCCTCCCTGTAATTGGCCGCCAGTTTGAGAGGAAGAGCAGCAGGGCCCGGAAAGAGGAGCTGCAGGGAGGAGCAGATGTGATACTAACTCACCACTCTCCTTTTTCAAGGCTTCTGAAAATTTAATCACCCCCTCATCTGAATGCTGGTGGGGCTGTGAACATGGACTGGTAGATGAACCTGGGCTGAACCATCACATCCTCCTGTCAACTGTCCAGTCTTTGACAAACGAAGACACAATCCCAGAGCAACGCCAATACACTGGTGTAGGACAAGCCATAAATATGTCAAGAATAAGGTACATCGTTTTCAATCCAATATTCCCCCCCCACCAGGTGTAAACACCTCCTGAGGTGACCCCACCCAACATAAGGGTGTACCTTTTTTCAGACCCACAGTATCATTAGTGAGCAGTAAGTTCTAGAGGAAATGTTGCCTAAACAACAAACTCAATTCCATTTTTTTTCAAAGAGCACTTTAGAAAATATATTCCCAGAATTACGTTGGCCTCAGTAGATGGATAAATGGGAGCAGAATGAACAGGAGCTTCCTGTCGCAGATAACAGAAGATCCAACTTTGGCCTTCAGTTCTGATTACGACTCAAAGACCTGGAAGAAGATTCCAAAGGTTATGGGACTGACGTATTCCCATCTCCATTCCTGACAGTGAACAGACTGTCGTTCCACTAACTATTCCAACAATACAAACGCATCCTGACTTTGGACCAACTGGGAATCATGGGTAATCCCACTGTCACTCATCATAATGCATATTAATGATGGATGGGGTTCAAACCAGAGTTAATCAACACCATGTGTTTGCAAAGTTTCTCATCATGTGACTCTGGTTGGTGCGTCTAAAGATTCCCGATCTCATCTTTGATTGGTCAGGTGAGTTCACACTTGTACGGGGAATTTTACATCCGAGCTCGGATTCTGATAGGGTGGGGTCTCGTTAATCCCACAAACTCCACGGTGAAATGACAAATGCTGCCGATACTGTCATGGAGCCATGGAGAACACGTGACAACTGTGAGCAGAACATACGCCGGCCCCCAGCGCCACCTGCCCCCGCTGCCTGGGTTGGACTGGTCCATGAAAGAGAAGGTGATATTTCCACTGTGAAATCAGATCCGGGGAGGGATAGCATGGCCCGGTAACAGCTGAACAACACACAGGCGACAGCAGACACAACAGCCGAGCCCATCTGCCTCCCACCAGTCTGTCAGTGGCTTGGTCAGTCAGCCATCGTGGACGGGCAGTACTGTAGTGTTCTACACTGCGGAAGAGCTCGTCTCGGCGGAACTGACCTACAACTGCTCAGATGAAGAGGAGCTCCTGAGATTAGAAACACTGATTATGAAAAGGAAAAGATCTTGTTTCAGAAATATGAGCAGTGAGGAGCAGAGAGACAGGGCGCTGTATTATGTTGGCCAGTTTTTCATCATGGAGCTAGTTAGCGATAATAGATAATGTACAGTTGAGGTGACAACGCTGATGGCTAGCTTAAAGCAGAAAAATCCGTAATGAACCAAAACAGCCTTGTACCAATTAGCAATAATGTATTGAAGGCAGAAAAAAAACTAACAACAACCAGGATGGCTGAGTGGTTAAGGCGTTGGACTTAAGATCCAATGGACATTAGTCCTCGTGGGTTCGAACCCCACTCCTGGTAACAACAACTCAAGTTTTAGCCTGAAATTTGCTAAACTTCTGCTAGGAAGTCTTGGACCACGAAGCTACCAGATCAACAGGAAATCAGTCAATGTTAAAGGAGACGCAGCAGAGGAGCCACCAGATGGACACTCTCAGCAGCAGTGGACAGAAGTGGGTGTTAAGAGACAGACGGTTGGACGGATGTTCTTTTTTGCCGCGGAAGAATGCTGAGACTTTCTGACAGCTGTGGCTTATCTAATGACACAAAGGTCTGCTTGTAGCCCGATTAGCATGCCGTTGCACCAGTGTGCAGCACCGGGGTCGGATTCTGACTCACCGGCTCACGGTCGGAACGCTGCCAGGGCGGATGAGTGGCTGGGACTGAAGGACGGGATGAGCCACAGAGGGAATAACGACGATCCGTCATCGTCATGATACAGGTTTAAAATGTGAAGCGATGGAAACTTGAAGTGCGTATCATTGGCCTGAGACAATGGGTACATGTTAATGGGCACCACTCGCAGCTGTCTGGTTTTGGCCACTAGGGGGCTCTAACCGGATTAAATAAAATCTAACTCCAGACATTCAGCTTATCGAGTATTTATTAGAAGCAGAAACATGCAAATATATATAGACTAACATCGGTTGTGTAGCAGTTAGCCTCTGTTAGCCTGTAACTGCCTCAGAAGCAAAGTGCTGAGAGTCTTGGGTTTGATTCCCAGAGGAAATGCATGCTTGATGAAGTTAATCCACCACTGTAAGTTATTTAGGATAAACGCCGAGCTGTGAATGTAATTATTATTATGATGGTACATGAACACAGTGGCTCCACTTATTCTATATAAATGTATATTTATACGTGCTGTGACCTATGGACTGGAAAATCTGTGCGCAGTAAAGAGCCAGTTTACCGAAAAACATATGTGTCTAAACTCAGTGCTGTGACTCAGATGGGGCTACAATTCCAACCACCTCTGCTTAGGACACAGCCTGGGGGTGGGGTGCGGGGGGGCAGAAGGGGCATTATGATATGCCTGGAGCCCAGGGAGCTGAGCTTTGGGGGGGGGGGGGATAAAATATCCACATTGGAAAAAGTCTTATTAGGACACAGCCTGGGGGTGGGGTGCGGGGGGGCAGAAGGGGCATTATGATATGCCTGGAGCCCAGGGAGCTGAGCTTTGGGGGGGGGGGTGATAAAATATCCACATTGGAAAAAGTCTTATGTTGGGAATTTCAACAGTTCTGGACACTTCTGTCTTCTGTTCAGAAAAAAAAAAACCACACACACATGGTTTCAATTACCCCCAGGCAAGAAACGAGCTAACGAGATCCAAAGAACCCGAACTCAGAACCAGTAAACATGGGGAGACGTAACACTTTGGTACGGAGGACAGAACAACAGGAACAGAAGTGCAGACAGACACAGGAGACTAGGACACAGGTTCAGGTCAACGCTCTGGGACGACCTACTAGAGATTTGCACATACGACGTGAGTCGACCTGGATAAATACATATTCTGATGCCCCCGAACCAAAGTCTCTAAGGTGCAAACCGACCCATATTCTATTCCGGGAAAAGATGTCACTAAATGGGTCGAGATCAAAACTAGAACATCACAGACTGAAGTCAAATCTGATTGGCCGGATGGTGAAGTGAAGTCACAGGATGGTCTTCATGATGATCTGGATTATCCACCTAAAAATATGAATATTCAAATGTATCTGCTGTGGCGTCAGAGTCAGGAAGACAGACAGTGTGAAGACATCTGTGATCACAGCAGGAGCACAGACCACAAACAACAAACAGGGGGCAGCAGTGTTTACGAAAGCACGCCTGACTACAGCAGAGGGGAGGCAGGACCTGGGGTTGGGGGTCAATCTGTGGGACGGTGGATAGGAATGCAGGGGCATCTGTCAACTGCGTTGACACCTGCAGGTGGCATCGAACTCACTGAAGGGCCGGGGCAGGCAACTCAAAGGTAACAACAGGAACCGTCACAGGTTTGACCAGCTACTAACTAGCATTTAAAACTCATTTTTAGGTCCAAGTGCCAAAAGGGTTTTGTCATGAAAATCAAAAACCAGCTACCGATTAACAACCCGGTTAATGTTAGTGAGCGACCTGAAGATTTCATGGTGAATCATTGCTTCAGTGTGAAAAGTGTGAACATCCTGTGAGACTCACGTAGATGAGCCCAGAGTAGTAGCGGTCCTTCAGGTTGTGCAGCACGGACGCCTCGTTCAGGCAGGTGAGCTCGGCCATGTCCTCCACCTTGCTGAACTTGGGCGGGTTCATCTTCTGGATGTCGTCCTTGTTGATCACCACCTTCTTGCCATTCTCCGCCAGCTCCACCAGCACCTCCTCGCCGCGCTCCTCCCGGATGCTGGCCCCCTCGAAGCCATGCCGTTCTGAAGGAACCCACACCAGCTTCTTGGCCGTCCAGTCGGCCTGAGTGGCCGGGTTGTAGACGACGGCTCGGTCTACGAACAGGTAGCGCTCTGGGTCCTCTTGTCCTCCTCGATGAGACATCTTTCCTGGGGGTTAGTGTAGTGATGTGGCCGCCTGTGGAGGAGAGCAGCGGTTAGATCAGGCTGGGGAAAACTAAGGCCCGGGGACCGGATGCGGCCCTTTGAGATGTTTTTCCTTAGTAGATGACAATAAAGGGTATTAGAAATGTACTTTTTTTTATTTATACGACTTTTACATGACACCTATCTCAGTTCTAAAATCCAATCCATCTTTCTGGTCTGGACTCGGCCCAAGCGTCCAATTTTAGGACGACTTGTGGCCTGCGAGTCATAAAATTTGCCCACGTCTGCGTTAGACGTAGTCATGAAAATAACAACGTCTCACTGACTGTGATCACACACAGATATAACTATGATTTCACCTGTAAATCACCACCACAACAGTGTCACTGTGTGACTGTACACGTTTGTCCGATAAAACCATCAGTCATGTCCCTGGTCTGGCCTGGAACCAAGTTTGGACACGGAGGACAACTCGGACCAGGACGTGACTTATGACTTAAAAGTGAAGACTTTCAGACAGCTGTTATTAACCAGGAAGATTCCTCACTGCAGGGTCCAAACCTTTTTACTGAATTTCTATGATCAAAAGAAAATGATTTCATCTAAATGTGATCAGAGAAACTGATTAAATAAAATGAGGTTTATATCTGAAGATGACCTGAATGAAGAGCCACCATGTTTCAAAACAACATGTGACATATTAACATAGCACGTTGATTAAAATGTTAAGATATTTCATATATTCATATATTTTTACAAGACATTTCCATGAGTTAGGTGGAAAAAAACACTATTTCCCAAATGGAAATGGAATGTTGATTTTTTTGATTTTATGTAGAGCAAAAAAACAAAAACAAACTGTCAAAGAAACATGGTCCAGAAGAGATCTTTTATCGATTAAATTGGAGACGTCCACAGAAAGTCAACGCAGGACATGAGTAACCACAGGACACTGAACCTTTTTGCTGTAAGGCATGTGTACTAACCACTAGTACCACATGTTACCATTGATTCGCTATTGCTAAGATGATCTAGCCAACAATTAAAATGGAAAAAAAGGCATAAACGTCAAATACTCTGTACTCACACATGTCTTTGAAATTATTACAACGTTTCCAGTTCGATACTTTTCAGAGTACTCAACGTTAACCGTTAAAATAGCCGAACCAGCGTCGAACCCGTTGGCTGAGAAACACCGAATCTTGATCCAGTCCGTTGACCGAAGTGTTGCGATATGCGATAAAATCGATTATAATCTCAAACCGAGTCTTCTAACGGCGGCAGGAGCCGTTAACGGTCACGGCTAACTTTCAGTGGCGGTCAGTATCGCTGCTACCGCATCGATACATGCTAATAAACAGCCACGGTGGGTTGATTTAACGTTAAAGAGCAACTTCGGTGACCGAACAACTTCCAACCCCTCCGTCCCTCCATCCTCCCGCAGACTCACCACGCGCTCCCCGCCGGACAGTCCGACCGGTCAACGGTAAACTTCCTCCACTTACCCGGTTCAGGAGCGAGATTCGGTTCACTTGGCTGATTTGGTCCAGCAGCTGCGCCGCCGACACGACTCGAATCTCTGTTCTGGACTGAGTGGCTGCTAAGCAGGGGGAGCGGGCATCAATGTGGAGCCGTGGAGAAGCAGCGGCGGCGACAGAGGCTGGAGCTCAGTGCTGCCCCTCCTGAAGGAGCAGACTTGACCGCTGTTGGTGTCTCCTCCCGCCCGCGGAGCTCCCGCTGAAAGTGACGGTGCGGCTCAATAATGAATAAGTCCAGGCTGGAAGGATTCACCTGCGGAGAGCCGTGGCCTCTTCTACCCACACGGTGACGTTCTGTGGTCGGACAGGAACACTGCAGCGGAGGAGGGAGACCAAGAAGAAGAGGAGGAAAAAAAACAAAACATAAAAAGATCTATTCCTCCAAATATCTGAGCATTGCGCCCCCTGTTCGGACCAACGCAGACACAATTGGTCTGTCACTTTGCGGTCTCGCGCTGCCTCTTTCTGTGATTGGCTGAAGAAAACCAACCCCCAAATGCCCCCGCGGACCAATCAGAGGCGAGGAAAACAATGGAGCGCCAAACAGTGGCTGAGAGACAGAATAATTGCACCAAATATAATGTGTTTCTTTTTTTTTATCTTTGTAGAGTAAAAACAATTTGAAGAATATAAGTAAGAGGATTTGTTTTGCTCAGCAATCATCAGGCTGGACAACCATTAAATTAAGTACCATAATCATTAAAATACTGAATTTTAATAGAAATATTTACCTATTTATCGGTCACAGACCAAGATCACATTCAAACCACAGTTTAGGGTGTGCAGTTACGTGACAATAAATTGAGGAAAGTCTAAAAACAAGTATATATTTATTTTTTTAATCTATTTATTTATTCTACCTATTTGTTTTCTCATTAATGTTTTTTTCATCATCATACAACACACAAAATAAAGAAGCAACATCTCAAAATTTTGTCATTGTGTCGTAAAAAAAACAATTAAATTACATTTTTTTGCGAGATGGAAGCCTGTAATTTCTTCTTATTAAAACCTTCGCCATCATTTCTCTAGCGTATCAAACACCGCCCTCTTGTGTCCGTAAGCTGTTAGAGCAGTTTGACAAAGTCACGTAATCACACATCATGATCCTACCACAAATAAGCTGTTGGTTTTACAGAGACATTTTATTACAAATGAGGGAAAAAATCCCAAAAGGAAGGAAACAGAGGAAAGAAAAACATGTTTTCTCTAATTAAATAACCATTTTCGTTCATACCAAATGTCAGAAAAGTCACGTTGTTGTCGTGATCTCCTGTCACAACAAACTGACATGAAAGGTATTCATGTTGTGGTCGAGCACAGTCTGTTAGATGTGGGAGGATTCAACGCCCACCCTTCCGGGCTTTTCCACCCATGCTCCTCTGCTTCCCTCCTCTTCCTCCTCCTCCTCCTGCTCCTCCACCTCCTCTCACTTTCTTCCTCACTCCGCTCGCCTGTTCTGTGTCGTCGTCATCTCCATCTCGTCCTTTGGGTCTTTTCCTTTTCTCTCCTTGTTCCTTCATTTCCTGAAAACCAACAAGGTTATTGCTTCTAACTTTTACAACAGTCACATCGGTGGAAGGACAAAAAAACTGACAAAAAACACATTTCACGCATACACTATTCAAACCCTATCATAGGTCTGGCATGGGCAAACTAAGGCTCGGGGACCAGATGTGGCCCGTTCTGCTTTGTAATCCGGCCCACCAAAATTGACCAAATTATATCATTTGTTTATATTGTTATTATACTTTGGCCTTTTCCCTGCAATACCCGCTTTGCCCTCTGGATGACATAGTGGCTCCCTGCCAAGTTCTGGGAATCTTATCCAGGACTATCCAGGGTTAATGATTGATTTGAAGGAGGGGTTTCACTCACCAGTCTAGCAAACCTCTGGGCCTCGCTCACTCTCTCCACCAGCATCATCACCTCCTCCTCGTGAGTAGGGAACGCCGGGAGCTTTTTCCCAATGAGCGTTTCAATTCTCTGGAAAAGCTCCACATCATATCTAAGAAACAGGAAACATCAGTTTACATAAAAAGAAACAACGCACATTTCAAGAAAAACAACAAAACTCTTACTGAGTCACAAAGGTGATGGATTTCCCAGAACGCCCCGCTCTGGCCGTACGACCCACTCTGTGGATGTAGTCCTGGAAACAGAAGTGTGTTTGTCGTCAGGAGTCAGAAACAGGGAAAAGAAGTCAATCAGCCAATCAGATGTCAGCTCAACTGCACCGCACCTTTGAGTGAGTGGGGATGTCGTAGTTGATGACGCAGTCCACGTGCGGAATGTCCAGACCTCTGGACGCCACGTCGGTGGCTAGAAGTACTGACCGTGACTTGGACTTGAACTTGTTCAACGCTCCCAGGCGTTTGTTCTGACCAGCAGAGGGCGACATAACACAGTAAATACCAGAAGGATGAGACAGAGACGTTAATGGAACACTGTGGTGGCAGTGATGGGTCTATGACTACCTGACTCATCTGTCCATGTAGCGGGATAGCAGTGATTCCGAGGTTCCTCAACAACAGCGCCACCCGCTGGGCGTTATTACACGTGCTACAGAAGATGATGAAGGAGTTTCCTGCCAACTCGTTCAGGATGGACACCAAATAACAGTCCTACAGGCAGAAGAAAGAGTTCCAACGCTCAGCCATCAACATGAGACATTCATTTATCAATGACTTTTCTCCAAACTTCTGAGCTCCACCTTGTACTTTGAAGGTATGAAGATGTAGTACTGCTGGAGTTTCTCCACTGTGGTGTACTTGGTGGACACTGCACACTTGACCGGGTCTTTCAGAGCCGCTCTCTGTAGTTTCTGGACCTGTGTAAGAACCAGAACCAAAGAGAATGAAGATCAGCAAAGCAGGATCAGGCATCAGCACCACAGACTTGTATCTCCTCGTCACTTCACGTACCTTCTTGGTCATGGTGGCAGAGAACAGGAAGGTGCGTCGATCTCTGGGAATCACCTTTAAAATTTTGTCAACCTGTCAAAAAGAACCAAGAGGTATTTTCAGCTAATTTAACCTACATTTATATTTCTAATAGTCAGTACCAGTGACTTCAGACTCACCTCAGTCTCAAAGTCCATATTCAGGATCCTGTCTGCTTCATCCATGACCAGAAATTTGAGCGCCCTCATGGTGAAACCTTTTGTGTTTTCTAGATGGTCTATCAATCGACCAGGTGTGGCTGAAAACACAGATAAAAAATCAATTAAAAAAACAAAGATGCGATGAAAACATTCCACTGAGATAAGAATAACTGGGTTTTTACCAATAACAATGTGCGGTTTCTTGGCCAAGACCAAAGACTGAGACATCATATCGATGCCTCCTACGATGACAGCTGCAACACAAAGAAAATATATCAAATATCACAATATTGTATCTACATTCTACTCATTTGACCAGTGAGTCACATCAACGACAATTCCCTGGTAGGACCAGGTGTAAATAAAAGACTGTGGAGATGTAACTACTCCAGAACATATAAACACATGTTACTGCAGTAACTTTATAAATCCTTATAAATAGGGAAAATTATGAAGCAACAAATACTGTTCATTGGTCTGTAAAAAATTGTAATTCATCAGATAAAGAAACTCTGCTGCATAAACTTTACAATATGCATTGTAAGCTCCTGTAGGCCATAGAAAGTGACTTGGCGGGCTGCATGTGACCCCGGGATCTTTATTTTGACACAAGTTTTAACATATTGATTTTTATTAGCATCAAGCAAATCATCACGGTGTTGATTTATTTAGATTTTTTTCAAATGTAAAGCTGTCTGTTTTCAATTGTAACCTGATGTCTACACTTTTTTTCTACAATTTAATTGCTAAAAAAAAATCCAATATTTCTCTCTTCAACACCTGTCAGTATTTCAACTTTGTCTTTAACTAAAGAGGACAGAGTCATAGTCGGTTATAAACTCTTAGAAGATTATTAGACCTCGTTTCTTATACTTTTGTGAGACAACCCCAAATCACAAATGGGATTGTTTTCAGATTTTCACATCAACAGGTCCAACATCTTCATCACAGCAGTTCCTCCTATCAAACAACAAACTGACACTTACCACATTTGACCCCAATGCTGGAGCCCAGGGCCTCGAACTGCTCTGAGATCTGAAACGCCAACTCCCTGGTCGGAGTGAGGACGAGTGAATGGAGGCGCTGCGGTGAGGCCAGCAGGGACTGGAGGATGGGCAGAGCAAAGGCACCAGTTTTACCAGAACCAGTCTCTGCCAGACCGATGACATCACGACCTGCAGAGACGGTGTAAACAAATTAGTGAGATTGATCACAAAAAGGTCCTTTACTTGTTATTGTAGAGATTAGATTCTACTCTGGTAAAGACATCTGATAAATGCGTAGTTACAGCTTAAACATTGTAGAAACCAAGGAATTATGGACACTTCTAAGTAAACCTTTGTTGTTTGATTGTCTTTGGAAATAATATTTCAACTTTAGCGCCAAAAAATGCACAACTTAAGTCTCACGAAGTCGAAAAAGCAGTCAAACCTTGCAGAGCCACAGGTATGGACTCTATCTGGATCTTGGTCGGACTCTTCCATCCCAGCTGATCACAAGACTCACAGAGAACCTCCGTAACTCCCTGTAAGAGCCACAAAAACCAGATTAAACAGATATATATGTTTTAAGAGTATTTATATTCAGTTACACGTGTTTTTTACAGAGTAAGGAACATGTATAGGACAGAAAACAGTCGTTTTCCCTTGTTGTTATTGGCCGTACAGTAACTAGCTCAATGCTAACAAACTTCCTCGTCTCTGTACGGAGGTTAAACCCGTACCAGCTCCTTGAAAGTCTTCGTTACTTCGTCTTTTTCCTCCGTGTAAACATCACCGGTGTCACTGTCGCTACCGTCACGAGTTTCCTCATCTCCGTTTATCTTCACGCTCTCCTCCTTGTCGTCCGCCATGCTGCTTCCTCCCCAACGTGTCGTCAGGCCGTCAGTGCGCAGGCGCGAGAAGCGTAAACTCGCCGTCGTCGCAATGCATGATGGGAATAGTGTTCAATAACTTCGGACAACCAAAGTCCACCTTCGATGAACTTTTATTAGAATAAAACACATACTAAAATACTGTTATATATATAAATCTCAAAAAAAGACTAGATGTATGGGTAAATAAGAATTGTGATAGTTTTCATAAGTTTGTTGTACCAAGTTTAATACCTTACTACGCTTCTTATAGGTTAATATATACGTGAACAAAGTAATTCTTATGGACTTCCTAACTTAAATATATATTCACAAAGTAAAATAATATATATAAATCAAAAACACAAGTACAAAAATTTTGTGGTGATTTTATTGAGTAACAGGTCAAACTGTGTCAAAGTATTCTGTCAGTGGCTGAGAAATATTCCACATCTACACGTTCAATGTTTTTTAACATCAGAGACTCGCTGATAAAACAGGCAACTACAACAGAAAATTAAAAAAATCATACAAAAACACGTCTTTTACTTTTGTCACGGTTTACAAAACTGCAATTGGGAAAAAAAACACATGATGTAGTTTTTATCTGAACTGGTGGCCAACAAGGAAAAAAAAACTTTAAATCATCATTAAACAACAGTGATGCAAATAAAAACCTCCTCGGTTTGTCGGTTCAAAGCTCAATCTAACGCCTTCAGGACGACCAGGTTTATCGTGACAGAGAGAAATAGTTGAAATGTTAATGAAAGAGGCTTCACTCACGGCCTCAGAGCAGCCCCTCCATTTCTCTCATAAAGGCTTCGTACACCTGGTCCTTAGTCTTCATGTTAGGCTGCGACACCAGCTGAGCCGGGTGAGAAATTGACGCCGCCGACATGTGTTGTTTCTGAACGTGGACGCCTCCCAAACCTTCGTCTCCCCTCCTTCCTCCGGCACTACTTCCTGCCCTGTCATGAGGACCGGGCCCCGCCCCAGTCATTGGTCCACTCTTGTCTCTACGTACCCTCAGCGCCGTGGGCACGAAGCGGGTGACCTCCGCCTTTGGATTGATAATCTGAGGTTTGGCAGAGATGGTGGCACCGCCGGCACCAGCGCCTGCTGCCATACTGCCTCCTGCTCCAACCGAGGTGATGTTGGCGCGTTTCTCGATGGTGGCGGCGTGATGTGGGTTGCCACTAGCTGTTCCTGGAGGAGGCGGCATCTGCATAACACCTGGTCGCATGCCCATGGAGGGAGGAGGTAAGCTGCTCTGTGAACCGTCCTGGCCCGTCCCTGAGCCCTTCTGACGCTGGACAAGGCTGGGAGGAGCACTGAGGACGTTGGTGTTGAGAGGTGGAGGGAACAGGGAGAGGGGAGGTGCCAGTGGACGAGGAGGCCCTCCTGCTCTTGGTGGAGGAGGAGGCATACCTGAACAAAAGGAAAAAAAACAGGTTATATTACAATATATTCGGATGAATCTCAAATTAGATAAAGACAAATAGGCTTCTGGTGGGATTTGAACCCACAACCTTTAAATTACTCCTTCCACAACTAGAAGTCCAATGCACTATCCATCACGCCACAGAGCCATACAGACCACTATTCTCATGTTCCTTTAAAATAGCAGAGCAGCTGAACGTCGTGTAGATAAGAGTCAAAAGACCAAAACACACTAACCTGGTGGTGCTGGGGGAGGTAGTCTGGGTGGGGGGCCACGTGGAGGGGGACCAGGGGGCATTCCTGGCGGGGGACCTGGAGGAGGACCAGGAGGTCTGCCTGGAGGTGGTCCAGGAGGGAGAAGACGAGGCACCGGACCCCTGATCCCACCAGGCATACCAGGAGGTCTCAAGAAAGGTGGAGCACCTGGAGATAACGTTGCACCATCAGCATGTGTCAAGACCATCATGGATTCAAACCATCAACCACAAAAGCAATCGAACCTGGTGGTGGACCAGGGGGTGGTCCTGAAGGTGGACCTGGAGGTCTTAGTGGAGGAGCTGGGGGCGGACCCAGTGGGGGAGGTCCTGTCATTGGTGGACCTTGTAAGTGTGGAGGTCCCTGCTGTCCGACAGGCCCAGCAGGTGGCGGTAGACGCTGATTTGCCATGAGCTGAGGCTGGTTTTCTGCAGGTGGAGGCCTGTCCTCCACGTCTGAGCCGTCTGAGTCGTCGGTGTACTCCTCCTCCACCTCCTCCTCTTCCTCCTCTTCAGGTACAGATTGACCTGAAAACAAACCAATCCATCAGTCACAGTCTGCAGAGTAAACCTGCCTGGTATGTTTGTAGTACAGTAGGTATTTGTACTGCAGTACCTGCCATCCTCAACATCATGGCCTGTAGTGGAGTAATAGCCTTGGTTTTCTTCACAAGTCTCTTTTTCTTCTTCTTCCCTTCATTAGATGCCTCTGGTGGCATGTCGGCAAAGCGCACGCTGCGACCTAAAGCAGACAGAAGTTAGAGTCAGTTTTCTGTGAAACAGAACAGAACAAAGAAAAAAAACCAAAACAAACAGACTTACCAAGACGCTCACCTCTGTCCCTGTCCTCGTCCCTGTCTCTTTTATCGTCCACACTCATTCTCTGATCGGCGTCTGTGTCGTCGTTTCTCTCGTCCTCACTGTCCTCTTCAGAGTCGCTGTCATCGTCGTCATCGTCACGATCTCTGTCGCTCTCACTGCCGCTGTCTCTTCCCAAATCCAAAGAATCTCTCTCAAAACCAGGAATAGACGGTTCTTTTATGGAAAAACGGAAGATAAGGACATATTAGTACATCATTATTACAGCAATTATCTTAAGATGTTAAAATAAATGACTGATATTGATAATTCCGAATTACCTAAATCTGTGCCAAAAGGTCGTCGAGTAGGAATTCCATACAACGCAAGGACTTGAGGAGGTGGGGGTCCAGGTGGGGGACCGGGAGGCTTTTTCCCTGGTGGTAACCGTGGGACACCTGGTACTGTTGCCATCACTGGTCCAGATGATGTGACAGGTGCTTTACTGAAGGAGTTAGAAAAACAAATTAATTTATACTGATGCAAACTGATCCTGATCTGCTGCAGCTTCATCATACCCAAAAGCCGAGGTCTTCTTGAGTATGGACGGAGGTTGTGCCCCCGGCAGTGGGATGTCCTGGATGTGGATGTTGGAGGGGGCGTGAGGCATGTCAGGTAAAGGAATGCTGTCCACCTCCACTGACTCTGCATTCTGAAAAACAAGGACAGGAAGCAGATCCACAAATAAACAAATTATGTTTCATTTAATGTCAACTGAGACACAGGACATGCAGAGGAATCAACAAACCTTGACTGAGTCAAAATAAAGAGCCAGCTGACCACGTTTGGTCTCGTAGTCCAACTCCAGTTTGCGAAGCTCTTTATAAGTGTCTGGATTTTCCCTTTCGTATAAATGGACGATGCGTTCGAATGTCTCTCGGAGTTTCTTCCTCTTGTCCCTCAACACCTTCTCATTCAGCAGAGGCTGCTGGACTGGGTTGAACTCTGAGCAAAGAAACAACAAGAGTGGATTTACACTCTGTGTGATGGTATAAACTGCATGTTTAAAAGAAATCCCTTTTACTCCAAACTAACACCAAGATCTTCAGCAAAGGATTCTCACCCATCTCGTCCAGTTTCTCCATATCTCTGATGATCTGTCTGGGGTCCTTCATTTTAAGAACCGCCGCCCTCACCATCATTCTTTGCTTCTTATTCTGGAATAAACCATTCACAGGTAAATGTTAACATCACACTAACATTGTCATCATACAGCAGGTGTGAAACTGTGTGAAAATCTAAGGTACCTTCTTTAACTCCCTCTTCCGGGCCTCTTTCCCTGTAACACAGACACAGAAAAAAGGGGAAAAACTCATCAGAATTCCGATCGATTTCACCAAAAATAATTTGACAACAGAAGCAAAAACCAGTTTCCCGTTCTCTCTGGTACTTACGGGCCTGGTCAGTGGGATTCATGAACTTCCCACTCTTGGTGGAAGATGTTGAACGTCGCCCCATGTTGACGGTGCTTCTTTTTTACCCTGTCAAGATGTAACACTTAACATTATCTAGTATCCAATTTTGTAGATACAAATATTTTAGGACTGTACTTGCTATTTCGGCTAATTTGGCAAAATCAAGATATTGTGTTATGGAATTTTCTTTGTCGGAGGAAAAACCAACAACAATCTACAAGTGTGTTGATATCGTCCGACCGATTTTATCGGATATCGTTGATTAAAATGACAACAATCAGCTCTTTACTTCTTTTAATGCACTCATGTAAACCACTGCGCGATTTACTTAATAGGAATAATGACAGAAATATTTCGTCAAGTACTTGTTATTTAAGTTCACATTAAAAGTTACAATAACTTGGATTGTTTAATAGCAACAGTAGAATTGTAATGACAAACTAAACCAAACCGTAAAAACAGACGTCGCTGGTTGAGAAAACCAACAACCTAGTTATAAAAAGACACTTTATTTTTTATTACGTAGCATAACATGCAGCAAAATCAACGCTGAACTAAAATACACCTTGATTTGACAAACATAGCCCTCAGTCATAGCACAAGATCGCTGCTAGGCCGTGGTTAGCAAAGTAGTAGCCGTAAAATATACCGTTTACTTTACCTTCCTACGGAACAAAAACCGGAGACTCGTCGGCCTCGGCAGAACAACCGGGGTTTGATTCAACTGAAATAGTCACCGTAACAGGATATAATGTGAAAATCCAGTTTCAACACTGGAAAAACTCCACAAAAACCACAGCGTTAGCCGTCCGCCATGTTTCCCTCCGTGAGCCAGGCCGGAAGACGTAAGCATTGACGTCATAAAACCGCGCCACACTGTTAGCAACAAATGATTTGAAACAGAATAATTAGAAATATGACATAGAACATATAAATACATATTTCTATTATGTGAATTAAAAACAAATACTTTATACAAATATTCCTAAAATACTGAACCTTGAAGAACTTTACTCTCTATGATGTACTTTTATTCTCTTTTTTAATTTTTGTTTACTAGATCAAAAACGCAATACCTTTGTAATGCAGCAAGTTGTGAGGATTTTTTGTCATAGTTTTGGACCATATGTCAAAGGAAACGAGCCAACAGCTCAGCCATATTCAGCTGCAGACTTAACTGTTCAGGTTCCATTGTATTGAAGAGATAACAATGCGTACGTCTCACTAACAGAAAGACAAACAACATATTTGGACTAATTGAACCAGCAGGCGAGTGACGTCCATCATAAGTGGAGGATCCTTTTTGTTCTGCTGGATTATTATTGTTATTATTGCCAATAGGTCTGGCAACAGTGCAGATGTTTTATTATCAACAACGAGAGGTTTGATGATGACAATCCTCTGGGCTGACGCACGACCGCCCTGCAATCAGTGGAAAAAATACCAACGCTAAAAGCTCAGTCAGTGATGGATTATTTAGTCTGGACTGTTGGTATAGTTAAAGGAGATTTCAGTGATAAAGCTGCAACAATACTGCCTAAAATGTATGCTCCATGTTCTGACTTGTTTGTCCATTTGGAGTCTTGGCCTCTAAATGACACACAGTCTCAATATTTTTTATTTTTTCTAAAAATTTGCATTAGCAAATGGGAGGAATCCATATACAAAGATGTGTACTGTGGGATAAAGTATATTTTAATGAAAAAAAGATATTGAAACATCATAGAATTTACACAGATTTTTCATAACATTATGGTAAAGTGTGAAGAGACACAGCGAGAGAATCTAAAACAGGTTCTTCTATGATCAAACATCATAGAAAATATGAAACTGAAACACAAACATTAGCTACAGGAGGTTGAAAAACTGCTGACCCAGCACCTGCAGCACAGCGTACATGTTTGTTCTGCTAAGGTCATTGAAGGCGTCGTGGGATGAGTGGATCTTCTTTTAAACCCTCAGACGTTTACAACAGCTAAAGCCCCTAATCGAGCTGCAGGAGCTGCTAAAGCCTGACGTCAGTCCACAGCTGCGTGAAGCTCAGGAAGGTGTTCAGCATGAGGCAGCTTACTGTATAAATACACCGGTCGGACATGAACGCAGCACTGCAGCCCTAGATGGAATTAAACACTTAGAACTCAGCGCTGGTTCCCACTGGGTCAGTGATACACCTGTCCTGCTGGGACAGGGACGGGGACTGGGACGGGGACATCACCCAGTTCTTGTCAAATGGTTTCTAATGACACACTGGGGGGTTTCTGATATTAACTTTGGCCTAAACTGTTTGCAGCCACAACCAGGATAAACTTCTCAGAATCCTGTGTGATTCAAGTACATCAACCAAAACCCAAAGCATTTTGTTCACAGATCTTCATTATTGGTGGAAAAAAACTATATTTTTCATCATGAAATTATTAGACATGAATGCCACAACATATTAAATCTCATCTTTAAAAATGAAATGTTCTGTTATTTTAGACTCAAAAACATTTATCAAGACCTTCACTTTGGCCCAGAGTCATTGTCTCTATCTATGGTGTGTAAACTCCAGGGTCTGACCCTGAAGTGTCCAGTGACGGAGACATTGCCTCTGGGCCAATGTAAAGGCCTATTTATGCAATGGTCCTGACATTGGACTCTGGTCCAGGCTGGAGCAAGATAAGTGACAAAAAAATGCAAAAAGGCTTAAATTCTTTTTAGCTTTTTTTTGGCCATCTATTGGTGAAATACAGGCATTGCAGGGGAAAAAAACAGAATCATATAGTAGTATAATAATTTTCCCATGCCTGGACTAATGTCAGTTTTGTTGACTATTATTAATTAAACTACTACACAGTGAAACTCCACCATTGTTTCATGACAAATTAGTAGAACAGAGGAGCTGACAGCTATCAGTAAAATCATATTCTTGACAAATACAATAACCTCAAACGCTATCGATATTAAGTAGGGATGTCCAGTTTTGACATTCGCAGATATCGTCCAAAAAATTTACAATTTCAAAATCAACTGATACCGAAATCTGCATTTGCCCCTAAAACTGTGACGTCTTAGAATCCTGTGTGCGATTCCAATAAATTTGGCAAAACCCAGGTATTGGGTTATAGGATTTTCATGATTAATAATTAAAAGATATCAGGATTATGCTAATATCGGATCGATAATATCGATTGATATGATTGGACATCACTAATAATGAGGGTTATTTTTCAGAAACGTCAGTAAAGTGACATCAATTCACATCTCAGTGCAACAAAGTAGAGGGTGGAACAGTGGGCTGAACTTTTGGCAGTTTTTCTGGGTTTTCTTTTCGCTCACACGTCGTCGCTCTCCTCAGTCTTTGTCAGCGGGAGACTCAGCGGCTGCTGCGGGAAGCGGATGGCTTCACTGTTGCGCCGCATGTAAGCGTGGCCGCTGATCGGCGCCCACATCTCCGTGAAGGTCAGGTTGGCCACCGTGATGGCGCAGCGGCCCAGCACCTTGAAGCCCGACTTCTGGTAGAAGGGAATCAAGAAGTCCTCGCACATCAGCACGGCCCGGCGCACGTTGGGCAGACAGCGCAGGTACTGCAGGTAGCGCCACATCAGGATCGGACCCTTGCCCTGCTGCCGGAAGGTGCGGTGCACGGCCAGGACGTGGATGTGGACGGTGGAGCCCCGGGGCTTGTGGAGAGTCAGCGCCTCCTGCGGTGACACGGTCACGGTCACGGTCAGACAGCTTCACTGCGCTGTGCGCGTGTTTGTGAGAGGAAGAAGGGATGAATGAAGGGGTCCGTACCGTACTGAGCCGGTCCTTGTCCCACAGAGAGCCGATGATGAAGGCCACCAGGCGGCCCTCCTCGAACCAGCCCATGGACAGCTCGGGACACAGGGTGAGGAAGTGACGCACCTCGTCCAGGTGAAGAGGACAGTCACCTGACACTGAGATGAAGGCTGAGGAGGAGGAGGAGGAGGGAGAAGAGTCGGAGAAGAACCGGACCGAGGGCCAAGGGTTTGGAACAACTTTTACGCACAGTAGAACTTCAGAGTATTAATTAATGAGATAAATAAATAAATAAATAATTTCATTAAAATTGTTTTTTTCATTGTGATTCACATCACAGCAAACAACGAAATGTCAGCTTTTGCGACGATAAGGCAGCGCAGCGGTTACTTGGCGGTAGGGGATTCGAACCGGGGACCTTCGTGGACCCAAGTCCGCTTCCTTACCACCAACTGTCAATAAAGACTTGATGGAAATCAACTTCAAAAAGACAAAGTGCAATCAACAATATCTAAAGTTTTAAAACAGACCTGGGTAAACTATGGTCCGAGGGCCGGATGTGGCACGTTTAGCATTTTAATCCAAATCATACAAGTGAATTATATTATATTATTATTATACCACTGATTATTGTGGATTATCTGGGAAGAGGTATGTTAGAGATGGAGCTACCAGGTAGGAGGCACAAAGAAGATTGATGGATGCAGTGAGGGAGGAGATGGAGGTAGATGGAGTCAGAGTAGAAGATACAGAAACACCAGAGAAAGGTACAAGTTGGAAGGAGGAGAAGAAGAAAAAGAAGAAGAAGAGCACATCTGGCTTTTCCATACAGTGTCTAAGAAAATAGCTTTTCTCTCATCATTAATCTTAAAGTGCTCCCCCTATCTGCTCCTGACCGGGACTACATGTCCCATCAATGGACCCCATCTGGTCCAATCATTTGCCTACGCCTGGTAAAAAGGTACAAAGTAACTAAACATCAACATTTCGCCGTGCGTAAATCTCTGACGCACCGCGCTTCTTGGCGCGTCTTTTCAATTTGCGAACGCGTGACGGCGCCGTCAGCCGCGGACGTCCCCACTCTTACCTTCTCGCTCAATCTCGAAGACGCTGATGGCGTCCTGGGTGTTGAGCGGCCGCACTTCGCTGGCGGGCAGCGTGTGTCTCCTCTGGATCCCGGGGGAAACGGACGGCGGCGGCGGCGACTGCATTGGTTTAATGAAGGGCTGCGCACCGGCCACGGACATCGTAGGTCTAGAACCTTCCAGGCTCCTCGTCTCCTCCTCCTTCAGAGTCAGGCCCTGCCAACACCACAGACCTTCATTTATAGAGCGGGTCTCCAGGCCCTGATTCACCGACTGATTTACATCTGAATGACTGAGGTCAGAGGTGGAAACTGTTTCAGGCCATTTTCTCCTCAACCCAACAATTAACTGTTGTTGTTGTTGTTGTTTTAACGCCGAGCTCCAACATCCACAGAGCTGTCAATGAACCGGCTTAAAGTATTAACAGACGACGACAGACAGGCTGTGTGGGACTGAGCAGAGAGACAGGTGTCGAACTGACTGACGGAGGTGAGTTCACCTCCTCACAGTCGGAGAATTCTGATTTCTACTCTAGACAATGAATAAAAGCAGGCGACACTGGTGGTTTAGTGGTTACAGGAAGCGGACTTGGTTCCACAAGGCTTCAGGTTCAACTCCACCGGCTTCCTGGTTGCCACTGAGCAACTTCCAGTGGCCTCAGCACCTCAGCACAGAAGGCTCACGGAAGGTGCAGTGTGATTTGGGTGGCAGTCGTGGAGACTGCTGTCCCTGATTCAGATGCTTCAAAGTCAAAAATGTAAAAAACTTGTAAAATAAATGAACAATTTTTCATAAATACAAAATAAAGAAAAAACAAAACAAATACAGATTCTTTCTTATTAGTATTTTTTGACTTTTTTTTTCTTTTTTTTATTATTTTTCTACTTTTGAGTATTTTTGTCTATTTTTTTTCTTACTTTTGAATATTTTTTGACTATCTTTTATCTGAAGATCAGTGGCTTCAGATCAAAGGGATGAATGAGATGAATGAAAACAGAGAAAATAAGTAAAAAAAACAGTTTTACTTACTGCAGGTGTGATGTGTGGAGACGTGGACGTCCGTGGTCTCTCTGCTGGGACACCTGTGCTCCTCTGCCTCCTCCTGCTCCTCCTCCTCCTCCAGTGTCACTTCATAATGAAGTGATTATTACTATGAGTCACATGATGAAGGATTAGTTGTTTCCACAACTCCACTCACTGCACTTATCTCCTCTCCTCGCACTGACACTTTACCAACACTGTGTGGCGTTGTCCTAGTTCACACTATGTTTTGTTGCTTTCTGACCTTTTGACTCATGACTCAGTCAGACATGAGTTTGAGTCACATTTAATCCCTCGTTTACAGGCATCAGACAGACCAGGGTTTACCAGAAATGTACTGGACCAGCGGTGACCAGAGGTGACCAGAGAGCAGCTGGTTGGATTATTCATGGTGTTGGCAGCACAACAGCTTTTACTGGTAAAAAAACAAACATTAAAAAGGGTTAAATAACGGATAGAAATATTCAAAGATTCAGCTGTAATGCAACTGTTGGCCACTTGATGTCGCCATACCACAGTAAAAAAAAAAAATCACACCTGCTGCGACGAGCTGCTGCACCAGGTATGTGTGAGTCATAAGGCAGTGACGGGTTTGTTCAGAATGTTCAACATAAGGGGCGCGTCCCTGTTTGGTACTACATATAAAAGACCTTCTGTCTTAACAACTACAGTATTTCACACTCACATTCTCTTCTTCTTACTGTAAGAGTTACTCTGCTTTATTTTCCCGACTTATTTAGTTTAGTATTTTCTTTCAGGTGTGTCTATTCTCCAGTTTATTGTCTTTAAAACCACATTAATGTTCTATTCAGACGTACAGACCAGAACTTCACCTCCACACACGAGACGGAAGTTCTCCTTCAAACTTGTCCCTTTTTCAGGGGTTGTCACAGCAAGTCAACAATGTCCATATCCCCCTGTCCTCTGTATCTTCTACTTTGACTCCATCTACCTCCATGTCCTCCTCTTCTCTCTTCTTCCTTCTACCTGGTAGCTCCATCTCTAGGATCATTCTTCTACCAATGTATCCACTGTCCCTCCTCTGGACATGTCCAAACCATCTCAATCTGTCTTC
>JAFBJS010000290.1:91782-170004 GCA_016785265.1 Paraplagusia blochii | reverse complement strand
AATCACCTCATTCCTGATCCTGTCCATCCTTGTCTCTCCTAAAGAGAATCTCAGCATCTTTAACTCCTCCACCTCCAGCTCAGTCTCCTGTCTTCTGTCTATTCCTAGTGTCTCTCCACCTTCCCTCCACCTTAGCTGACTCTCTTCTATCTCAGATTTAAACTCCTCCACCTGAAGTAAACAAAGTTAATGGTACTTTTTAAAGGAAATTTCCAAATGCAGTAACTGGTCCTCCTTCTTTGGGGAACTACGTATTTCTAAAAAAAAAGAGACATGAATGTAACAGTAACAGTCGGTGAAACAACAACAACATTTTTTCCATCCTGGGAAATTTGCTGAGAGAGTTTCTATTTTTAGTTGAAGAACCAGGAAGTTATCGTTCAAACGTGTTCATCACAAACTGGGCTTTGAGTCAAATTCAATCTCTGGAACAAAACAGAACAACTTGTCTTCAGCTGAAGGTGAACAGGAACAGAGAACATAAGAACATAAGAAACTATTTAGAAATTATAATTCTAACCCAAAAACCCTGACCTGGAACAAACAGTAATTCAATAAAGTAGATCAACAATGTTGGTTCTTTAGAGGAACCGGAACTTTTCTTGTTCTTTGACAGGAATTATTTAATAAACGACAACTTTTTCAGTCCAACGTCAAATTCACATGGTCACTTTGCTGTGGTTTAATCAGCTTTAATATATTATATTTTTATTATATTTATATTTATCAAAATAATTCCACACGATGAAGAGACACACACAGTTCCATTGACCTATTTTTAATTGTAGAGTTTTTATTTTTATTTACTTTGTTTTTTTTTACCGTTGGGTTAAAACAGAATTTCTGATCAGATGTTGTTTCCAAACTGTTACATTTATGTAGTTACACAGGAATGTGTTTGTCGTTAACATCACAACAACAAACTGTTTCACTTTTGTCAAAGTCTTTTTATTGGATCGTTTCAAAGTACAGTTCACAGACGTGTTTATGATGCGATGGTGCGATAACACCTACTCAACGACATGTACAGGAGAATAATATAGATATAAATATAACAGTTAAAACGCTAACACAGGAAAAACATTAGTCTTTAATTTAAAGTACAATTTTCCCAAAGAAATTACTTTTCTTTTTTCTTCATGTCATCTGATGCCATTAATTATAAATAAAAACAACAAAAACTATTTTACAACAACACCACCGATTAGGGCTCCCCTAGTGGTGGTTTCCTTTAGTGCGTATTTGCTGTGGATGGATTTTTCCAAAAACCACATGAGACTTCGTTCCAATCGAAAGTCCAGATGTGTTCTTCTCACTGACGTTGGACTAAAATGTGTCCACCAAGTTACTGGACCCAGGTCTTGGGGGATGGGTTGAACAGCGTAAAGGCCTCGTCTTCCTCACTGCTGCTGGACCAGGCCACGTCCTCCCACTCCGAGTTCTGCAACCCAGAACTGTCCCCCCTGTCGCGAGACATGACCTCTCGGCAGATGGTGCAGACCCTGACTTTCTTGTTGGGGTGAATGTGAGGAACCAGCTCCCGGGCCGAGGAGCAGGACCCGCAGACCAAGAAGCCGCACTTCCTGCAGTGGTGGCGGCGATTGGTGGCTGTGAATTTGGACAGACAGCGCATGCACTTGTGGGAGGCGTCGTCCGGGATCCAGCTCATGGCGTAGGTGGAGGTGGGTCGACAGGTGCCTCCCTGCAGCAGGCGGGCACGACACTCCAAGATGTGGTTCATCCAGGCCAGCTTCTCCTCGGAGGACGGGGCGCAAACGAGGAAGGACTTGCGTGGCGTACGGATCAACCACTGGTTCTTGCGTCCCTCACCGTCCTCCAAGTCCTCCAGCTCCAGGTTCTCTATGAACAAGAAGACAAGAAGGGTTTACTGCTGTGCAAAACAGGAAAGTGGTGGCTTAGCAGACTTGGGTCTGCAAGGCTTGGGGTTCGAATCCACCAGCTGCCAGGTCGCAGCACCATCTGTCCACTCCCATGGACTCACCTAAAGCGATAATCCTCTGTTTTTTGTGCCAGCGTCCATTCATAACGATGCTGCCGTAAACCAGAATATCGTTGAAGAGGAAGAACTTCTTCAGCTGGGTCTTCTTCCGGTTCTGCTTGACCAGGCGGCCCTCTCCAACCAGGAACCGGCCGTCCTTGCACAACGGTCTCCCTGAGGGACCGAAGGAGTTCTGCACCTCCAGGATTCTCTCCCTGTTCTCTTCGGGGAAAGTGTGTTGGTTCATGTTGGCATCTGTGTGTTTGCGAACCATCAGCTGGTATTTAAAGGAGACGTGACGTAACGCTGGCGGACTTTCCACAGTTGGACAAACACGTCGAGCAGGAAGTAAAACAAAAAGGAGCTGAACTGTAGTATGGGGAGAAAGGAGGGAGGGAATTTACCAGTAGATGAATTACCAGGGATTAGAACCTGAGATTACATTGACTGTGGAGTGAAAGTCCCACAGTGTCCACCTCCACACCCTGGATGACGATGAATGAAAGGATGAATAAACTTCTTGATCTTGACTTTCTCTGTCATTCCCGAAACAACCGCTGTCGTACGAAACCTGTAATAAAGATAATAGACAAGAAGGGTTTACTGCTGTGCAAAACAGGAAAGTGGTGGCTTAGCAGACTTGGGTCTGCAAGGCTTGGGGTTCGAATCCACCAGCTGCCAGGTTGCAGCACCATCAGTCCACTCCCATGGACTCACCTAAAGCGATAATCCTCTGTTTTTTGTGCCAGCGTCCATTCATAACGATGCTGCCGTAAACCAGAATATCGTTGAAGAGGAAGAACTTCTTCAGCTGGGTCTTCTTCCGGTTCTGCTTGACCAGGCGGCCCTCTCCAACCAGGAACCGGCCGTCCTTGCACAACGGTCTCCCTGAGGGACCGAAGGAGTTCTGCACCTCCAGGATTCTCTCCCTGTTCTCTTCGGGGAAAGTGTGTTGGTTCATGTTGGCATCTGTGTGTTTGCGAACCATCAGCTGGTATTTAAAGGAGACGTGACGTAACGCTGGCGGACTTTCCACAGTTGGACAAACACGTCGAGCAGGAAGTAAAACAAAAAGGAGCTGAACTGTAGTATGGGGAGAAAGGAGGGAGGGAATTTACCAGTAGATGAATTACCAGGGATTAGAACCTGAGATTACATTGACTGTGGAGTGAAAGTCCCACAGTGTCCACCTCCACACCCTGGTAATGATCAAGAGGATGACGATGAATGAAAGGATGAATAAACTTCTTGATCTTGACTTTCTCTGTCTGTCATTCCCGAAACAACCGCTGTCGTACGAAACCTGTAATAAAGATAATTGTCGTCACTGTAACGTGAGAGATTTTATATTATTGTTCCACCAAAACCAACAATGTTGGTTTCACTGCAATTTTTGTGGAAAAAAAATAAAAAACTGAAGAGAAATCTTGTTTCTCTCATATACTTCATCTTCTCATTCCCCACAGAGGCTCAGGGGCAGCAGTCTCCACCACTGCCACCCAAATCACACCGCACCATACTAGGTGTTTTCCCTGCCCACCGGAGGGTGCTGTTCTCCCAGCACCTCAGTAGCCACCCCATGGATTTGAACCTAAACCCTGTTGACCTAAGTCTGCTTCCTTACACCATCTGTACAAGGTGTGAACTCAAGCCTTTACAACAAGCGTGGGTAAATATCTGACTCGCGGGCCACGCTGGGTCCTGAAATTTAACACGAGGGCCAAGTCAGGATCAGGAGACTGTTGGGAAAAATGTGGGCCTTGCAGGGAGAAGTCAGAGGTTTAATGATCGTGTAAAGACTAATTGTACATTTTGGAAAAGTTTGGCGGGCCGGATTTAATTGCCAACCGGGCAGCATTCGGACCCCGGGCCTTAGTTTGCTCAGGTGTAAATTTCAATATTTTTAAAATTTCTTTTAATAACAATATAACACTTTATTTTAAGATTTCTGTTTTACATAAGTAAACTCTCGCTAAGTAGAGAGAGTCACTGTCGAACACGCCAGCAACCACAGATTTTCACATCACCACAGTCACTAGGGGGCAGTGTTAGCACCCATGGACCACTGGGCCAACACTGCCCCCTGTTCAACACAATGGTGGAAAATGTACATTTTTTCAGGCAAAAAAAACCCTGAAAAATTCCCATGTTGATGTGAGGTGGACACAGTGATGTTCAAAGGTGATTGTGGCTCAATCTAAGGCAGGGGACCTTGGGGAGTTCCCACAGCTTATTTGTTATGGTGTAAAAACCCACTATTCTGTTATTATCCTCAGTTCATCTGCAACCAACAGGCGTGTGAACGTCAGTCCAGGTTTTCCCCTCTTTCTCGTCAGGACAGTCAAACTGGACGAACTAGTTTGAAGACAAACTCTGTGCGGACGCGTCGCTGCAGAGCTTGTTAGGAATTCTTGATTTCTTCATTTCTAACCCTGTGTCCAGTTTATTCAACCACGGAAAAGGATCAATAATGAAAAATCAATAAACACAGTTGGACTGGTTCACGCAGTCCAACATTTCTGAGCAGCTCCAGGTCCAAGTGAGGACACAATGTTCTCAGTGTCTCAGTGCAGAAGCCAAGGGGAAGTTCATGAAACTGGGCTTCAATGTTCACTTTGAGGAAACAGATTTGACACAATAAGGAGTGGAGTTGGTTTCAGTGCTGTTTGATGACCTCATGTTTTTCTGTAAAATTCTCTGAAATTGTTTTTTGACGTTTGACGTTTTTGACGTTTGACGAAGAAACCAAAAATCGTCGTAGAAGTGACTTTAAATGAATCATTTCAAGTTTTCCATCTATATTTTTTCCCTCATTTTGTCGGTTTCATACTGGAGTGTTTGGTTTGGCTGCCTCATAGGGTAGAAAGTCCTGGGTTTGATTCCCAAAGGAACCATCAGGGTTGATATGGTCAAAAATCAAAAATATATAATCATCACCTACAGTTTGATTTAGTTTTTAGAGTCGGGGATTTTTGGTCGTGTGAATCCGTCCTTGACCTGTAGCAGGTGAGAACTTCCGTCCTGGTTGCTGGGCAGAGTTGGGTGTTTTCCATCTCTTCCGTCTGTCAGTTCTGATAAACTTGGTGAAGAACCAAGAAAAACAGGATCTGATGCAGAAACAGAAACATTTTTAAACCCAATGTCACCGTTGTTTCAGTGAAACTAGGGTGGAGTTGGTTTGGGTTGAAGTTCTTCTCTGGAAACTTCTTCAAAGAAGAAATGATGACGTTATGTTGCACAGAGAATAAAGAGTTTGAACTTAAAACAATAGAAACTTTATCATATATTTGTCTTAAATTAAAATTTTGTTTTTAAAACATAACATCTACAACTTTAATGATAAATATTCTTTGTTTCTTATTTTCCCAAAGGAAACTCCTGAGGGAATATTAAGATTTTCTCAACCTACCTGTCTGTCTACCTATCTGTCTGTCTACCGACCTATCTGACTTTTTACTCTTCTCCCTATCCGTTGGTCTACCTACCTGTCTGTCCATCTACCTACCTACCTGTCTGTCTACCTATCTGTCTGTCTACCGACCTATCTGACTTTTTACTCTTCTCCCTATCCGTTGGTCTACATACCTGTCTGTCCATCTACCTACCTACCTGTCTGTCTACCTACCTATTGGTCTGTCTACTTTCCTGTGTCTGTCCGTCTGTCTACCTACATATCTGTCTGTCTTCCTATCCATGTAACCCGTCTGTCTACTGAGCTACCTATCCATCCATCTATCTACCTGTCTGTCTATCCATCTACCTTTCCATCCATCTATCTACCTGTCTGTCTATCCATCTACCTTTCCATCTGTCTATCTACCTGTCTGTCTCTGTATCTACCTATCCTTCTATCTACCTATCTGTCTATGTACCTTCCTACCCATCTGTCTGTCTACCTACCTGTCTGTCCATCTACCTACCTATCCACCTGTCTACTGACCAACCTATCAATCTGCCTACCTGTCTGTCTACCTACTTACATTCAACCTGCCTACATATCCATCTTTCCGCTCACCTGTCTGTCTGTCTCCCTACCTATCGCTTTGGTCTACCTTCCTGTCTGTCTGTCTACCTGCCTACCTGTCTGTCTGTCTACCTATAGTTACACAGACCTACCATTAGATGGCTAGGTAGACAGACAGACAGGTTAGATTGTAACCTGTCCATCTACTGACCTACCTATCCATCCATCTATATACCTGTCTGTCTGTCTATCCACCTACCTTTCCATCTGTCTACCTACCTGTCTGTCTGTCTAAATAACAAATCTCTAACATTCAGGTAAATGTTACTAAAATTAGAACAGGAAATATTTTCGAAACAGCGAGAATGATTTTGATTGGTCGACTGCTGTCAGAACGTGAGTCAGCAAGAAATTGAGCGGCAAAAAGTTTTAAAAGTGCAGTAACAACTCACGGCCTACAGAGGTCAGCGTTTCCCCGGCAGCCCGCGGGCTCCTCCCTGTGGCAGAGCAGTGGAACCAAGTCTCTCATCAAGTGACGGGTTTTTAATCCAAGGTTTTTCTGTGTTTTACTGCAGACCGCGGTGATTTCCTGCATAAAGACAGAGATATTTAGGACCAGAGTCGTGATGTTTGAACATCTGTAGGAGGAACAACTAAAAATGGAGGCTGTATTTACCATTAGGTGGTTTCCCTATAAACCAATAAGAGTCAGGGAAACATGTCATTTTATTTTAATTGAAACACAATTCTCCAAGGGAAGAGTTGGTTCAAGGGCTGGCGTCTGAACAGAGGACCATTACTGGGTCTTTGATTGGACACAGATCTTGACTTGAACATCATGGTGTGAATCAGATAAGTCCAAGTCTCCAGATCCAACATCTCAATGTTAACCAACGGTAGGAAAACTGACTTTTTTTGTGTGAATAGACATAAAAATCGAGCTGCAATTTCAGCGTCTGGTCAAGGTCGGAGCCTCGACTCGTTTCAGCGACAGACTTCAAGGATTCAAACTTTAATTGTGTGCAATTGTGGTTTTGTAGCAACACACAAAAAGCCATGTTATTCACTGAAGTCTCCATTGTGCTGATCTGTCTTTGTCTGCAGTGGTGGGAATCTCACACACACACACACACACGTGGTTCTCTGCTCAGATCTTTCTTCCTGAGGCTGCACAAAACCCAGTTCAATAGTGTTCAAGTCGTCAGTTCTGCTAACGGTACCGTACGCGTCCTGACTTCACCCTCGACCAACCAGAGGCTGGCAGTGATTACACTGAGCATCTATAGGCCGAGAGTCTTTACTGCCGCCGCGGCTGTTTGACTGTTTTATTGGGGAAGGTTAATAAAAAAAAAAATAAAAAAAAAATGACCAAAGATCTGAGGCACGACTGCAGCCGCAAGTTTTTTACCGATTTTTAAAAGCGAGGCAACTTGATTCAAGTCTATAAATGATCATTGAAGATTATTATTTTCTTTCTCACACCATTTTGTGACCACCAGGGTAGCAGTCTCCACAACTGCCACCCAAATCACATTGCACCACACTGCACCTTCCTGCAGGTGGTGAACCCACTGAAAGTCAACCGCCCTAACTCAGAATCAAACCTGCCCAGGAGGTGAACCCTGGAGTTTCAACCCAAAGACAGAGGCATTGCCTCTCAGGTCTTGTTATGAACCACGGGCCTGAACGACGTATATAAATAAATCTTTAACATTTATCAGGTTAAAGAATTCAGCCTGTGGGCCACAGAAATATTTCGGTGGACCAGATTTGGACCGCGGGCCTTGAGTTTGACATGTGATATAATGCACCGTCCGGCGCCACATATGGTGATAATCACTTGACATTTTATATGAGCTCAAAATGTCATTGCCAGTGCAACTCAACATGAAAGGCCGCCTAACGTCCATACATTAAAAAGAAAAGAAAAAAAGTCGTAAACTTCAGTTTTTATTCGTTAAAGGAGTCGTAAAATAAACGGTAATCATTGTCATATGACATGGGTTCCGTAAAGTGGAGGGTGTGTCCTCTTAGGAGGGGAGCTATGGTATGTGTGGGGCAGTGGTGGCGCTGTTAGGAAGAAAAAAATATGTAGACGCCCTGACATACGAATTTAATCCGTCCCACAGTCGCCGTTTCTCCTCATAAAAACAGCTAAAAACATGTATTTGATCCAGCTTTCAGAAATATACTTATTATTTAGAATATTTTTCCCACTCAACATGAATAAGATCTATAGATATATATATACATATATCTCTCTCTATATATACATATAGTATATACATATATATACATATATTAAAGTTGATTCTTTTGCTCTGTTCTTGTATCCTTAAAAAATAAAATTAAGCAAATTTTAGACGTTTTATCCAAGATCTTCCCTTGTGTTGTAGTTGTTGGGGGTGGTTCAGGGTGGGGGGTCCAGGGGACCAACTCTCTTTGTTTTCATCGAGGGAAATTATGATCTTTAATAAACCCGCTGTATTTTTACCCAGACTTTTTATATTAATTTTCAAAACTTTTTTGTTGGTGTGTTTTCACAGCGTGCGAGTGTGTGTGGGTTTGTTTACTGCCCCTCAGTGGAAGTGTGTGTGTCTGTGGTCACTCTCATTAGCCACACTGTAATTGAAATAAAAGCTTTGTTAACTCCTCTGTATCTCCGTCCTTACCACACACACACACACACACACACACTTCTATGGTTTTCCCATTTCCATGTCCCACACTCTGGACGACGACATCTTTTCCACATCTGTCTCGGTGCAGACGTTGGCACCGTGGCCCCTCTGCTCTCACAGGCCGGCGGCCAAGAAAACGTTTTCACCAGAATTCTGAGAAAAACCCACGAAGGGGACTTTTTATTTTCATCCTTTTTTCTTTCAAAGCCATAGAAATAATCAGCTGCAGGCGACGCGGCTGCGGTGAGTAGGCCGATAACGTAAAGGAAAGGGTTAGTTCGACGAAAGGATGATAAATGAGTGGAGGGAAGATAATAATAGTGGACAGGAAGTCATCCTGGGAGTACACAGGAAGTACACAGAAAACTGGACGTTACTACACGGTTATAATGGGGGGCGGGGAGGAAGGGTCTTTGGTTTTTTTTCCCTCTTATTGTCACGCCCGTTAAAAAGACCTCAAACACATCAACGACAAAAGTGAAAGTGGAATATCTGAAGAAAAACACAGGAATCCAAATACGGATCCATGAGGATGACTCTCGATGGTTAGTACCGACGGGCCATGGCTGGGGTGGTCCTTTTCGGGGGTCTCTGTGGTTTCTGGGGCTGACTCCGCGAGGCGAAGTATTTCTGGTAGGCCTGCTGGTAGCCAAAACGGTAGGCGTAGAAGCGACAGGGTGAGTAGTCCTCGCAGGTCTCGGCACGTCTCTCTGCCGGAGACTTTATCTTCCTAGATGTGGAGGATAAGGATGGAGACAGGAGGTGAGACAGGAGACGCAGATAAGGATCAGGAAAAGACAAAAATTGTAAAAACATCGTGGCTCATGTCTGGTGTTTTCTTTCTTACAGTTTAATCTCCACCACAGCATTAACACCTGGAAAACCTCTATGTTGAGGAGCTCTTATCTAGGGGCCGTGCTGTACTTTCCCTTAAATGTGTGAGTATGTGTCCAGCAGATGTCAGTAATTAACACTCTCGTTAGGCTCCACCCTAACGGCCTACTCTCCAGACGGTGTTCTCCACATGTGCGATATAAAACAAGAGGTGCGTGCGCTGCGGTCGCCCCTGGTACCTCATGAAGGGGTAATGGTTGTATTGGCCGTTCCCTCTGGGGAGGTTGTATACGTTGCTCCTCTGCGGAGTGATGAAGGAGTTGGCCCGGTTCGGAGGCACAAACAAGTCTGGAACCACAGAACTTTGACTTGACACAAACATTTCACAGCGACTGGTTAGATGTTTTCTTCATGCAACCAGTGAAGACCAGAGGAAGGTGATGGAGGGTTAGCGAAAGTATGTACGTATAGGTAGGTGTTAGAACAAGGAGGTCCGATATTTCCGATCACTACCGATATTAACATTATTAGGGTAATCTCTAAGAAGAGTTAGCATTTCTTTATTAACTCAAAGCATGGGTTTCCCCAAATAATGTGTGCCCTAAGAATAGCATTGGGGATACGTTGTCACTAGATGGCAGCATTGCAGCTCATAAACTCATCTCATTCAGTAATTTGTACATAAATGGTACAGATTGATTGGTATCGGAAAATATCGGACATAAGAGAAAAAGTTCATATGGGACATTCCCGGGTCAGAACCTAATGCATGTCTTCCCAGGAAGGACAGACAACATTTATTCACCTTCAATGGACTCTGCGCTTTCATGTGACTCTACGGGGAAAAACATGGAATGATGTTAATCATAAATGACAGGTCGCCGCCTGTCGCTGACACATTAGCGGTGACACAGACACAGGCGATGAATAATGATGCGTTTACTGCACAGCAGCGTCCATACCGTAGCACACGCACAGAGACACCACAGCACACAGTGCCAGAAACCGAAGCAGGCTCCTCATCCTGGGGTTTGTTTGTCCGTCCGTCTACTGGAAGAGCAGAAGAGAAGTGTTTCAGTGAGAACTGTCGGCACCAGAGAAAGACTCAGATATGAGGGGGAAAAAAAAAACTTCAGATGTGTGTAAACACTGAGGAACCACAACGTCTGGACCATGTCCAGGCTGTATATATCTGGACGCGTGGCCCGAAAGTAGAAGCAATAAAAGTGACAAAGAAAACAGTTTATACAGATGAAGATGAAGAACGGGCGTCCACGGGGACTTTGAGGTTGGACCTGGGCGAGAAAGACATTCAGCAGGCGGACGATGAGCGAGTGGAAAGGAGCCGAGACGCATGAACGGTTCTGCACACGTGTAAACACACGTGTACCAGTGATACTGCATACCATCATCGCCTACGGTCGGTTTAGATCTATGGACCTGAACACAGGTGAGCTGCAGGAAAGGTGTCAAACATCTGGTCCAACAGCAGCATCTACTCTGACTTCAGGACAATCCCACCATGCCTTCATGATGAGCCACAACCCAAAAAACTTCCCTGACAAAGGCCTGAAAACAGGTCCCCAAGCCACTTGTGGGTCACGCCCTACCAATTGAGAATCATAATCGAGGGCAGGCATGGAAAAACTATGGATGTTCCCCATTTGGCTTTTAATCTGATCTGCTCTAATTATCCAAATTATTTTTGGACACGTTATGATCACACTTCAGATTTTTCCTGAAATACCCGCATTTCCCCAGTAGATGGCTTAGAAATGGCTAAATCTTTTTTTTAGCATTTTAGCTTCTGTGAATTTAAACAAATGCCTAACCCTGGTCCGCCCCATCAAATTTTAGGACCCGTTGTGGTCCGCGAGTCATATGGTTTGATGACACTGCATGATTTTCTTGCGTTAACAGTACAATTACAGACGCTAACCGTCGTCTGAACCTTTCACCCCGGGACCTCACCCCAACCCTAAATGCACTCTGATGAAGTCGTAATGATGCACTCCTTTCACGGTGCGTATTCACGGTCACGGCGGTGGAATCAAAGCCGCTCATTTACCTCGCTGCACGTGCGCGGACGCGTACAGGGAATTTCACCTCACCGCAGTTTGAGCCACATGAAAGCGTTCCTGACAGTCCTCTGTTTGTGGGATTTGGACAGGATTCAGTCTCGGAGCACCGTCGTCTTCTTCTTCTCTTTTTTTTTCCTTAAACATCAATAGCAGCATTCATCCTGTGTAAACACAGACTCAACCACACACACCGGCCTCAACATTAACATCAAGTCCTGGGATACGACTTGGCCCTGAACGCACCAGTGGGCAGGAGGACAACGTCTGGAGACCATCGCTGAAAAATAATCACCCTGCTGCAGACTGGCCGGCCCAGCTGGGCATCAGTGTGTGTGAGTGTGTGCCAGGTGCTGACAGCAGTGTCTACATCGTTCTACGTCGGTTCTAAAGTCTGAGTCGGGGCCGTTATAGGTTCGCAGCTCTCCACCCTGAAGACTCAAAGTGCCAACCTCAGTGGAAACGAAGCCACTGGAATGATGCTAATGGTGCAGCGTCAGAGCCAAACCAGGGCCGCGCTCAGAAAGTAAACGCAGCAGAACTAAAGCATGAGGTCGGCAGAATTACAAGAAAAACTCTTTAAAAATTCCTCCGGATCGCGCCCCTCTGCACCGAGGCGGTTTGAGCAAAGCGCCGTCCTTCATTGGACGAGTTTTTAATAAGATCTAATCTACAGTTAACAACTTCCCTCCACCTGCCACGAGTCCAGTCTGCTGTGAAGTACTTACCCTGGAAGATAATTATGCTTGTCTTGGAAATATCTCTCCAGAGGAATATCTTCTAATTCCTGCCACCGAGGCTTTTATACTCACCTCTTTTACCCCCACCCCTTCATTTTCACCCCCACCGACTCCTTGCCTCCACCTCCTGTGGGCCCTTGCCCTCTCTCCTCCCTTCTGCTCCTTCTATCAGACCTTTTTTTCTTTTTTTTTTTGCTACACTTAATCATAACCAAGGGCATGAGCTCAGGGTTTTTCTCTCTCTTTTTCTGCGACTCCCATGCCTTCATCCAAAAAACAAAAAAATCCCCACGGAAGGTGACGGAGAGACGAGGGAGCAAAACATCGCAGGAGTAAACAGAGGAGTGGAGGAGAAGGAGGAGAAGAGTGAGGCCTGGCAGGTTGCCTCATAGCAGGTCCATGATAATATTTTCTTCCATTTGCCACCATGGCAGCATCACAAGAAAAAGTCAAGAACTGTAGTAGAACTCGGTTGTTATTCCCACCACCACAGGTTCACGACATAGTTCTGAGCGGACGTCACGTCATTAGCCTTCACCTCCAACAGTTCCACCTACAAACACTAGGGTCAAAGAGCTGGACTATGATTTAAGGTGGATTTAAGGGGAAATTTCCCTTTAATCCCAGTGTTGACAGATCATGAACTGTGTCTTTCACAGAGACAACAATCGGCCCAGTGTACCACGGAGACGCACAAACACGCACACTTAAAGGAATTCACGCAATTTATCTTCTCACAACGAC
This sequence comes from Paraplagusia blochii, assembly GCA_016785265.1. Lineage (NCBI taxonomy): Eukaryota > Metazoa > Chordata > Actinopteri > Pleuronectiformes > Cynoglossidae > Paraplagusia > Paraplagusia blochii. The sequence goes on along the minus strand of JAFBJS010000290.1, from coordinate 156,964 downwards.
ACTTACGTAACCTACAGTCCGTAGGTTTCTTTCTAAAAGTTTGTTGCACCGGTAGCGTATGGTGGCGTGTGCTGTTAGCGACACCAAACTCATGTAACCAGGTGTCTCTTCAAATGGGAACCAGATGTAAAAACACCAGTTCTGATCCTCTCCTGTTCACACAGTTTGTCCAGAGACGGCCGAGCCAATCACAGCAGGATGTGCTACATGCCGGTGGGTTTGAATCTGGCAGAGGAGAAGATTGGAGGAGTTTCCAACGACTGTAGGCTGGTTGTTAAAACACTGTCAAACATTCAGTGGTTTCATCTCCACAAAACTCCACCGAGTCTAACAGTCAGAAATGTTCTGTTAGTGTTGGTATTCATGTATCTAACCAACCAACCAACCAACCAACCAACCAACCCTCCAACAAATCAACAAACTAATCAACAAACCAATTATGCATCCATCCATCAAACCAACATCCCTCCAACCAACTAGTAAAAAAACTAACTATCCATCCATCCACCCTTCCAACTAATCAACAAAACAACCAATCAATCAACCAACCAACCCAATAACCCACCATCCATCCAATCATACAACTAACCAACAAACCAACCATCCATCCACCCAACCAATCAATCAACCATTCAACCAACCAACCGACTATACAGCCAATCAATCGACTAATCAACAAACCAACATCCATCCAACAAATCAACCAACAAACCAAGTTACCCACCATCCAACCATCAACCAACTAATCAACAAACTAACCATTCATCTATGCATCCAACCAACCATCCATCCAACCAACTAATCAACAAACCAACCAAGTAACCACCATCCATCCAATCAACATGCCAACCAACCAATCCACCCACCCATTTAATCAACAAACGAATCAACAGACCAACAACCAACCAACCAACCATCCATCCACCCACTAACAGATCCATCCACCCAATTCAGACCATTTGCACCTACATTCATTAAGACTCTAATTACCCCAAGTGGTCGGAGTAATTAACCACTGCGTGTCTGAGGTTCCTCCACCCTCAGACCCCGGGGTAAATACACTGCACTATAATACTGTCTACAGGGGACAACGTTGGTCCAGACTTTCAATGTAGAACCAGCTTTAACTCATTTAAGGCCAGTCCCTAAAGTTCCAGACTGACAGTGAAGGTGTCACAGACTGACTGTCAGTGGTAACAGTGTCGTAACAGAGTCAGAGCAGTCGTTACACTGGGCTGGCTGTGATGCACAGACCACAGATCAGGGATCAGACTGGAAATAGATGAGCAGCACAGACAACTCAGCTGAGGACAAACAGTAAACAAACCTCAGACAGAAAGACAAACAGTCAGACAGACTTAGAGATAAAGTCCACACTCTGATAGGAGGAGGTGGAGGAGGCGGAGGAGGGGGCTCAGGAATCAGGGAGTTCAAGGAGGTGCAGAAGGGACTAAGGGCTTTTTATGAGGAGACAGAGAGGACAGAGGACAGAGGACAGAGAGGAAAAAGAAAGGAAAGTGTGAATGAATGAATGTCATCATGTACTGATCTGTGTGTGTAGGTGTGTGTGTGTGTGTGTGTGTGTAGGTGTGTGTGTGTGTGTGAGTTCTGTGGTCACAGCTGAGACAAACATTAATCCAACAGCAACAACAACAACAACTGCAGCCTCCCACCCAGTCCTCAGTCCAAGTTCCAGTCCAGAAATAGTAAGTTGTCCCTTCAGACTGGTGGACATCAGTCCAGAGTCAGTGACTCAGACTCCGTCGGTGAAAACACTGCTCATTCCTTGGCTCCGTCAGAACGTGGGCCGGGACAGGATCCAGTCCAGACCGGGCCAAGGACAGACATTACCCAGGCCTGACCCTGGACTCCGGTCCTCTGATGCTCTTCCTGTGCTGCGGCTGTGAATTTTGCCGTGTGAATGTGGACAAACTTTTATTCAACCAGGACATCAGAATCATTTCCCTGGTTTCCTCTGTGGCCCAGCAGCTGAAAAAGCAGTGTTTGAACTGGTGGTTCTGGAGGGACAGAGTCCAGAGTCCAGAGTCCACCAGTCGCTGTCTGCGAGCAGACTGTCTTTAAAAGACATTTGTGGACACGCTGACACCAGACTCATCTCCGTGACTTGGAGACACAGGAATCAAAGTTCAGCTGGAAATAAAATCTCAGACAGATGCTGTCATTCCTGGGGATTTTACAATTTTCACAAACAGCACATGATCATATGACTTCACCTGTCACTGTGATTGGCCGTTGAACGGTCCAGCACCAGTTACCAGTTAACGGACCATCATGACAACCAAGTCTCTCACACGGCTCTTTTCTGATGTGGTTTGGAGACGATAAACATTGACATTATCATTCGTTAAAGCAGTGACATTCAACCACTGGGTCGTGGCCCTCTAGTGGCCCATGCAAGATTATTTAATTCCTCATAATTTGGCTAAAAAACGTTATTTATTTGTATATGGATGAATTGCATAAAATTACGAAAGTCAGAGGAAATAAAATTTCTACTATTGGTGACAACAGCTACTGTAGCTATGAAACTAAAAAAAGATCATCTTTTTGTGCGACTTTCTTTGATTCCTGCCAGTATTTCAGTGTCCCCTTCAACTTAACGGGCTGAGATTTTAGTCAACTATAAGGAAATTCAAACTGGAAAATTATTTAAATTCATCACATATAATGTTTGTAACAGATCTTTGTTTGTTGCCCATTAGGAAATATTTTCTCAGCGAAGACAACAACGATTATCAAAATGACGCAGAGTCGTTGATACAAGATTCTAACCTTTTATACGGGTCTGGTAGGAGAAAATTATGAGAAATCCTTGTTGTGTGCACGTTAACTCGGGTAGGAAGATTTTATAGGTAGGAAATTATTTCATTTCAGATCACTGGAAATGATCTGAAATGATCTGGCGCAAAAAAGTGGGGAATTCTATTGATGTAAGAACTGAATTAAACTGAAGTTTTGCTAGCAAGAAAACCATACATTACATACATTTGTCCAAGCAAATGCACCTTTAGTGAAACCAGGCATAAAAATGTGTATTTGTGATTCAACACTTTACAGATTTGACTTCCTGTTGCAGTTGAAGTTCTTCTACAAAACCCTGTTTGTCCTTGGGTTTAATATTTCAGTGGTGAAAACCATCAGTTCAGCCACTGATCTGTGAAATACCAGGGGTTTGGTTCTTTGGCCGGCGCCGTGTTAGCTTTGGGAAAACCTGGACCGGAACCTGACCGTGGGCTGGTCCACCACACATTCACCAACTCCTGCAACTACACACCTGTTGGACAGTAATAACTGTCAACCACATGGTCTCCGCAGACCACCCGCTGACTCTCTTTGTCTCCTCATATCGACTCAGTACCAAAGACTTTTTGGTTCTATGACGTCAGAAACAAAAAATGTTCTTTCTGAAAACAGGAGCTGACATGTTCTGATCCGATCTGTTTGCAGGGAAAGGAACACAAAACAACCCTGGGTTGTTGGTGAAGATCGTGCGATGGACCGTGTCTCCACCTGATAATGAGAAAGAACAGTCTGTGAGGACAAACACCGGTGTCTCCCGCTCTGACTTGAGTCATTTTTTCCAACTCCGACTCAAACAGAAAAGTTCAAATCTCTCCACCACAACTGGCTCCATGTTTATAAACTGCCATCATCCCATCAAGTGTCCCAGTCTCCAATCTGTGTTCCACACGTGTTTCTAGGGACGCAGCCTTGTCTTTACTCCGGAGACATCTGGACGAACGCGGTCAGAGACAAACATCTGGTGGAGTCTCACCGTTTTTTCTTTGTTGAAGAAATTTTTATCTCCTGTAATTTCTCCTGTCTCCGCCGACCAGACCGTCATTACCTGGAGACGAGTCCTGGTTGATATAATCCTAATCAGGAATCAGTTTGTCTTAAGGTGAGACGCCGCGCGTCCTCAGGTTCCCTGCAGTCATTTGGGTTTTATTTGTTATCACAGAAGTTTAGGTTTGTGTTCAAGTCTTTTTGGAGAGTCTTGTAATTGTCTCTGAGGAGCTGCTGCTGCGGAGAGTGTGTGTGAGTGTGTATCAGTGTGTGTGTGAGTGTGTGTGTGTGTGCGGTTGGAGTGCCTTGGCATCTAGGCTGTTAAATTCTAAACACAGACCAAATTATTTGAGCACGTCTTCAGTGGGGTAATAATGAGGGTCAGCTCAGGAGAGAGGCTGCACGTGTGTGTGTTTGCATATGTTTGTGTGTGTGTGTATACGTGTGTGTGTGTGTGTATACGTGTGTGTGTGTATACGTGTGTGTTTATAAAACTAGTGTCGCCACAGCAGCTCAGTATAATCTGCTCCTATTGGTCATAAATGCTTCGTCCAACCACGTCCTATTCATCCAGCCTTGACTTTGCAGCTCTGTTCAGAAGTCCACACAAGCAAACTAAGCATCGACACACACACACACTCACACACTCTCACACACACACACACACACCTCAGTCAGGAATCTCACGCACACACAAACAAAGCAAATGCCAGGAAATGGAAAATATGAAAATAGAGCTGACAAATGTAATCTTGTTAAATCAGTGAAGGAATTCTCCAGACCCTGAAGGCAACACTGAGGTTTAGGCCTGAGGAGAAGAAAAACTATCTGATAAAAAATCTGCAGCACAAAACAATACGTCCCTCTGTCTCTCCATCTTCTCCTCTGACTCCAACTACTTCCATCAATCTCCTCTTTGTCTCCTACCTGGTAGCTCCATCATGTCCAAACCATCTCAATCTGTCTTCTCTAGCTTTGTCTCCAAACCTTCCTGTCTGTGTTGTCCCTCTAATCACCTCATTTCTGGTCCTGTCCATCATTGTCTCTCCTAAAGAGAATCTCATCTTTAACTCCTCCACCTAAATTCTCAACTCAAAGCCTGAATCATCACTGAACACATCAGTAACACCATCTGGTCGACACCAAAATCCAACTGTTGAAGAACTTGAAGGATCTGTAGAAGAGGAGAAAAATTCTCAACTCCTTTCAGTTTTAACAATAAAATACAAAACAAGACAGAGTTGAAAAATAATTCCATCCAATCATCCATCTTTCTACTCTAATCTGAGACCAGTTCTAATCCTAATTCCTAACACAATACTGAACCTTTTGAACCTCTTATCGTCTCTGAAAATGTCCCTCCTACACTACTGTAGTATTTCCCAGAAATACACCACAACCTTTGCCATCGCAGGACTCACACACACACACACACACACTCACACACACTCTGGTATCTCCTGTGAATCTCCAACAATATTCCTGTGCAGCTAATCTCTCTGCTCCGTTTCCTCTTGGTTTTCTATTCCTGCCAATTCCCGGAGCCCTGGTCCAGAGTCCTTAAGCCTTGGAGCGTTCCTCGTCTCTATTGGGTTTTTCTAAACTTACATTTTATGGCTCCAGATTCAGCTGAACGTGCACAAGCAGACAGAGTCAATAAATGTTTACCCATGGCAGTAAAAATGGTTATCGCGACATATATTTATACACACATATATAAATATATTTATATTTGGCTTTATCTGGGGATATTCTGGTCACAGCAGCAGGATATTTGTGGCAGATGCCGTTCATTCCCAAGGAGAAGCCACAGTTGCTGCATTTTTGGTTGATTTATATTTGGAGGAAAACTGACTTGTTGTAAAATTGATTTATCTCTATATTCAACACCAATCTGAGGAGGAACGAAGGACCACAGAGGGAGGAAGAGGACATCAACCCTCAGCTGTCCCTGCCGTTCTCCACACCAGGTGTCCACAACCAGGAGCCCATGAAATGGTTACGTCTCGCTTTATCGCCCGTCTTTCTGCTAACTGGACAGACACAAAGTGATGCTATTTTCCTCTAAGTGGGATTGTTGTTTTCAACAATAACGAAAAGTCAATTTTCAGAGATGCCTGAATCACATATCGCAATATCGCATATTGCTGACATTGTCCAAACACTTGTTTTCCGATTTCTTTGTCAACCAATAACGATATACGCAGCAGTTTGCCTTCAAAACCGAGGTCAGCGTTTTAGGAACCAGATGTGATTCCAGCTAACTTGGAAAAATAAATTAAATTTTATATCGGATTTTATCCATCGGATGAAAAATAATACGATTTTTAACATAATCATGCTGATAACCAGTAAAATCAAATAGGCTCCACTAATATTGTTTTTATGTGTCACTCGACAATGTCTAAAATGTATTTTCCAGATGTCTGCCCTCTACTGGCAAACACCGGTATGTCACCCCGAAGTGTTGACGTGGTCTCCGTTATTCTGTGTCTAAATAATGAAAGTAATTGAATAATAACAAATACCAGATCCACAGTTTGACTAAGATGTTACAGATAATGAGGAGGACGTCGAGGCCCAGGCTGAGGCTCGTGGTCTGGACTTGGAACCTTCTCCACTCCAGTCTGACAAACAGTAATTGTCGATGCATACTGGCTCCAAGTGATGCACAGATACTGCAGTTTCAGCACATAAGCACAGCATTTATCTATTTTGATATATTTCGTCCACAGTCCAATACGTCAATGTAATTGTCCACTCGTGCTTTTCTGTCCATTTTCATCCCCATAAGAAAAAGCAGTGGAGTTGTTTTCTCCAGTGTTGTTTTCAGGTCAACGCAGAGTTGGATCCTTCTCATCAACCATGGTCCTGGCACTGACTCAGCTTCTCTCCATCATGGTGTCTGCTCCCAACCTCAGCTAACAATTGTCTCTGACCACCAACGAGAACATCTGGACGCTGGATCATAAGTGCGTCGGACATTTTAATCTGCCGTAGCTGTGGTCAAATTTTTTATCCTGCGAGTCGTGCTGCTGTTTGGACGTCAGGTAACGTCGTCTCTAAACTCAGTCAACTTCTAAAATATCCACCTGGATTCTGGAGCCTGGTCTGGAAATATATATATATATCTATATATATATATAGAGAGAGAATATATTTACATAGATGTATGGAAGTGTACACAAATAAAAGTGTACATACACATACACACATAAGGGAAAAAACCTGTATGTATTATATGTTTAAATTATATTTCCGTATAAAAAAAAAAATTTAGACACAAATCGAGGGATGTCCAAAAATATCGGTCAGCTTTTGTTATCGGTTTGATGTTAACGTAACTGAAATATCTATTAGACCGTCATTATTCCTCCGAGTCTGAGAACAAATTTGGCAAATTTGCTGTATTCGCATATATGTCCTGAGTGTGGAATGCCCCGATATTAACTTTTGACAATATCCGATTTTGCCAATATTGTCCAAACGCTTACTGATATGGAGCAATGGCGATTGTGTTAAAATGAACTTTGTTCAGATTTGTCGTAAATGTCTTGACGTCGACTTTATTACCAAGTGTAACGTGCTCTTCACTTTGGCTCAGACTCAATGTCTGTGTCATTGGTGTGAAACTCCAAGGTTCACCTCTTGGGCCAAGATCGAATCCCAGCGGGCTCCACCTAGAGGAAGGTACAGAGCGGTGCAATGTTACCCTTTACCGGGTAATAGACCAGGTAAAAATGGATGTATGGAACTGTAGCATCTCTCCTTGAACTGCAAGATCCAGACTCGACTTCTACCTGGATCAGCATCCATCTGCCCCGGAGTACACCAGTCCACAGAGGGCGCTGTTGCCCCTGCATGCAGAAATGCCTGAGGTTCGTTGGCAGAGACCGTCTCACCAGAAACCTACAGACTTGGCTCACACACCTCTGACCCTCCCCACCCGGTGATTTATCCTCTCCACACATCTGAGCGAACGACCACACGTCCCACAAACACAGGAATTAAATCTGCAGACGACGACAACAACAGCAGCGCAAGTGATTTTCAACTACAATGAGAAAACTGAGGGCAAATGGGACGAGAGAGCGGGGCAATAACATCAGAGTCAATGAGGAAATGAGTTTTTTTCTCTTTATAAAGTCATTTCACAGCTCGTTTACTCTGCAGAAACAATAACGTCTGCTTGAACAGACTCTGTTCTCTGACTCACAGGGTTTTATCTGGTGTTTACTGGAAGCAAACGTCGGTGATTTCACCACAGCTTCTTAGTGATATGATCACTGACATTAGTCGACAAACATCTGTGACTAATGTCAGTGAAGGGGCGCGGCCCCTATGATGGTCCATCACAGGGAGACAAACAACAGCTATTCACACTTGCGCCCACTTAGAAATGACCTGGGCAAACTAAGGGTCGGGGCCCAGATCTAGTCCTTCTGACGTTAAGTTGGCCAAGTTATGATGTTCATTTATATTATCCTTATCCCTTTCTTTAGCAACGTCAGCTACTCCGGGAAAGATTTTGTCTGTCTTGTTTGATTGTCTGTCTAGTTAGATTGTTTGACCAATTATAGACAAATCAAATCTGGGTTCTGACCGTCCTCCAGTGGTCTGCTCCTGACCGGGTCCCTGTGTCAGATTAGAGTCTCCACTGGGGGCGCAGGAGTCAACATATTTGCCTGTTAGGGTTAGCGGAGATACTACAAATACTCTGAATAGACACCAGTGCAGGAACCAATGATTTTCTTACTTTCAGGTTACTGACCTGTCCACTTTGCGGAACCTACTTTAAGGAACGCCATCCTGTCCACAAATCCTGATCTTCGTTGGTTTTGCCTCAGAGATGATCAACCTTTCCTTTAAACCAGCTGTTTCAACTCTACATCTGCAACTGCTTCATTTACTGGGTTTCAGATCAAGATTCCATCTGGTTCCGTGTTTGTTTCTGTTTTTTTGGTCAAACTTGACCATCAACAAACAACAGGTCAATGAGGACCCAGCACATCATCAGTGTCAGGGAATTAACAAGAACTGGGGCAAAAGGACCATCAGGGTCTCAGAGATCTGCGCTCTCGTCCTCGGCACACACACGGTGACTCATCGGTTACAGATAGGGGTCAGCGAGGTCGAGGTGAAAGCAAAACAACAACAGACCGTTGACTGCTCCAAAATAAAGACACAATCCCAGCCTCCTGGAGCAGGAGAGATTTAATCCAGCAACCAAAAACAGTTACGCAAACAAAGAGGGGTTAAATGGGCTCCTTCCTTTGTGTCTGCGTGGGTTCTCAGGGGAACTTCTGGCTTCCTCCCACAGTCCACAGACATCCAGACTGGGGTGAGGTGTGACTGACAGTCGGACTCTTTGTCTCTTCATATTTGCTTTGTGGAACCAAACAAACAAATGGATGAAAATGAAGATTTAACAGAAGGGAAGAGTGACAGGAAGAGGCTGGATTCTGCCCTCTTGTGGTCAAAATGGACTTGCAGGGACTTTTAATATCATATATAAAGTGAAACTAAGACTGACTTGATATTTCTGTAGCACCGTTGATTACATTCTGTGAGCAGATTTGAATAGATTACAGCTCTTATTCTGAATAAATGTATTTTTTTTATTTTGTTGTCAAAAAACCATATCTAAAACAACGTTAAACTAAAAAAAACCTTACTATTCATATGACGCTGTAGAAAACATGAAGTTGTGCAATCAAGTACAAATAAAGAGTAAAATCGTCCTGCGCTGCAAAAAGGAATAAAATACTCTGCTGCCCCCTGCTGGTAAAATGTAAGATCTACACTAATAAATAGTCAGGTTTATTAAAAAAATTAAAAAAGCAGTGGAATAATGTTCAAAACCCACTTGACTTGATCTGTGCTGCTCAGACTGTCACGGGGAAAAGAGTGAGATGTTGGCGAGGACGTCCTCAGCGTGACCGTGGTCTCCGTGCTGTGATTGGATGAAGCTGCACCTGTTTATCAGCAGGTTCTTTTTCCTTCTTGACTGCAGCAGTGAAGTCAGGACTGCAGGAGGCTGGACACCAGCTGAGACACTTCATCACCATCATCGTCATCATTATTATCATCATCATCATTAAGCTCAGCTGCGAACTCTTCCTACGACCTGTTGTCGAACTTCATTTTTGCTGCTTTTGTTTCTTTTCTGGCAGGTTTTTTTTTTCTTCTGTTTTGTGTGGAGACTTTTTAAAGTTTTATGTCACACTTTCACCCCGGTTCTTGACACCAGGACGTGTTTTGATAACTCTGACTCTCACTGTGTATTTTCTTCTGGCTGTAGGGGCTTCAGTTCCTGTTTTTTCTCCCTCATATCACAAATATGTTTTTTTAAAGAATGTCTTCCCAAGTGAAAGCTCCAAACTCAAACTGATGAAAGTTTACCTGGAAAGATGAGTTTAAACTTTATGACCATTTCATTTTTCGTTTCATTCATTCTCAGGCCACTGTAGATCTCCGTCCTCTCCTGGACCTCCAAGTCCTGTCCTGTCCTGTCCAATATAAACCTTGCTGATATTGTCCCAACACTTAATTATTGACGGTACAGAATTCTGAGGCGTTTGCCTCAAAAATTGAGGTAAAAATGAGGTAAATGTCTCAGGACTTGTGTGATTCCAGCAAATTTGATGAATCACAGGCCTTGCATCATCACAGAGCTGCGGCTGAGAAGCTGCAGGTTTGGTTCCTGCCTTGCCAGAGCGGCCGACTGACCAATCAGTCAAGTAAAATGTGCAGCTGGTTGATTGAAAAGGAAACCAGCAGCCACAGCAGCCACAGCGCCCCCGTGTGGATCCTGTTTCACTCCATCGCTTTATTGGATTTTCATCATCTAAGAAAAAAACATTTCACGATCTTCAGATTCCCACATCTGTCGACTGAAACCATGGACATCCCTGGTAAATATCTGAGTAAAATTCTTCTTCTGCTCTCAGATATTTTTCCAGTCCAGTTTTTTTTTTCACTCACTGCTTCATTTTCATCCTGTACATTTTCCAGCTCGGTCCAGACCGTCCTCTCAGTCTGTCCACATCTCTGGACATTAACATTGTTGGTCTTTAGTAGAACATCAAGGTTGCTCCTCTCTCACCTCTCCCTGACTGCCTGGAAGCTTCCAGCTCAGACTATTAATGAGACATTAGCCTTGACAGCAGAAGCTCTGGAGAGGAGGAAAATGTTATTCCCTATCGCTTAATGCTGCTTCTTTCTCTTCTCCCTTCCCTTTATGGCCTGTCAGAAGATTAACCTCCCATCGTTCTCCACGGAGGAGGAGCTGCTGCTGCTGCCTGTTCTCCTCACCCTGTCCTCCCTGGTTGTCTTCCTCTCTCAGAGTCTACACACTGCAGCAGTGTTTGTAGGGAAGAGACTGAAGTGAAACTTCCACCTTTGGCTGCACATGCCTGCGAGGTGGTGTTGAAGGAGAGAGGTGGGTGAGGGGCGGAGGGGAGAGAGGGTGAGTTTTATTTATTTCTTTGTGCTGCGGGGGAAACGAGACACACGGCAGAGATGAGGAGTTTCTGGGCTGATGTTGGGAAACATCTGCAGGAGTGGATCAGATCCTGACGTTGGTTCCTGCAGCTCTGATCATCTTGATCTGATCTTGACGAGTGATGTTCACCTCATGATCCATGGAGTGAAAGTCAAACATGTTTGAAGTCCTGTTGATGTGCCCACGAACCCCCCTCCCCACCATGGAAGACTGCAGACACGGTGGAGAAACAAGTCAACAACAGGGGGCAGCATAGAAGAACTGACAGACCAGACTGACCACGTCTGTCCAGACTATTCCTGGTCCAAACACATCTGTGGACCCACTACTCCTGTGATTGACTTCTACTGTGTGAGCAGAATATTTCTGCCATAATCAGAAGAAAACTGGCTCAGTGTGTTCCCGGCTTTAGGAGAGTGTGAGACGACCAACAAAAGGTCCTGGGTTTGTCCCCAAGTCCCAGAATGAAACTGTCAACCTCAAATGAAAAGACAAAACCAGAGAGAGTCGTCCAATAGACTTAAGAGAAATAATTTAACATAGAATTCCAACTCGTTCTCTAATGGATGGATGACTGATGGATGATGATATCTTATCATCCACCCAGTTATTAATCCTGATCTGACGTGACCCGGTCTTCACCTACAGGTGGTGCAGCTATGGTGACATCATCACCATCTTGTCCTTGAACATCCATCGATCATCATGATGATTCAGGCTGATTCTCCTTCTGGTTCTCGTCTACACAGGTTTTCCATTCATTACACAATCCTTACGTCACAGCAGTCATGTGACGATGACACGTCCAGAACATCAGAACCTCGACGGTTAGGAACATGAGACACATATAAAAATATAATCACAGCTGCTGAAGAGAAAACTCCACCAACTATTGATGTTTCCATGGAGACCAAGAAGGTAAATGAAGCCTCCTTTCACTCCATTAACGTTGTCAATAAACATTTCCCTGACTGGTCAATGGTCTCACTTCCTTTTCCAGCTCTGCTTCAATATTACATGAAGGTGATTTTGTCAATGACAATCCAATAAGACAATTAAAGGGGACACTGTGAGTGACAGCCTAACTACCCATTCATTCTGGCTGCAGGCGGACGCCAGGTCAATAACACTGTGGGCTGTAATAAGGTCACAGACCACGGTTTGGATCTCCTGGCCTTTCTGCAGAAGATCCATGATTGAAACACCACATCCAACCACAGAGGAACAAATCTGCCGTTGATCATTATTAAAAATGGCTTCACGGAACCGGGATTTACAATCTCTTATTGAAAGTGATCTGATCTACGATCTACTGAGATGGAGACAAATGACATTATCCTAGTAAAGTCCAAGTAAAGCACTAATGTGGTAGTTGGAGGAATCGAACCTCTAACCTTCCAAGCACATATCTGTTTCTACAACCGCAAGGGCATCGTATGGGAAAAAGTGAAAATATCAAGGGTAGATATAAAACAAAAGACTTAAATTATGTCAAAATTGGTATTTAGCACCATCTAGAGGCCAGTTTGGAAAAATCCTCAAGAGTTAAGGTACTAAAAATGGATGAAGAAAGCTGGTAATGAATAAAAATATGTATATATATATTTATGGGAACCATGAAGAAAACAACAGTGTGACTACAGCCTCAATGTCTTTGTGTCTTATTGTCTCGCAGTTTAGTCCTGTTTATGTTCCTCTCATCTTTCTGTGACTAAACACTCAGTGTTTTATTTTTGTAAATTTCCTTTGAGTCATTTTTAATCAGGTGGAATCAGTCGAGCAGGAAGTTGGTTAAAGTCTGCAGCTGTGCTCGAGCATCTCATTAGTCCTGGAGATGAAAGAGTCACTGATTAGAGATGATTTAGTTTGCAGCGACTCAGTGGACTGAATGGTCCTGATGACCAGGAGGACGGACGAAAAATCAGAACCATCCACACGAGCCACTCACCTGAGTGACTGTCACAGGTCTGTCCAGCACTCAGGTCAACTTAGTGCAGTGAAGGGCCCTCAGGGCCAGCAAAGCCTTCACTGCTGGCCTAAACATACTCAGAAAAACATATTTATCCAAGAATATTTTTGATAAAATTGTATTATTATTTATTTTGTATTAATATAAATTTACATTTAAAAAGTTGGATAAAAACTTTTTATCCAATCATATTTCAGCTAGCTAGTGTTGTCAGGTTCCAGAGCCTTCAGAATCAAAAGTGAAGGCTCTGCCCATTCAGTTTCGCCGGGAAACGAACCCTGGAACCCAGGGACGAAAGTTGTCAACCACTTGGCCACCGGATTCTCAAGTCCTGGTGTCACTGATGTTATTATGAGGCGTATTGATGACATCACAAAACTATGACATCACTGAAGGCCTAGGGTTGAAATGCACGTCCCGACAACTGCGATAAAGTTTCCGTTCCCTCAACATCGTCAACTGTATGGAGTCTCACAGCTGTTTACAACATACAGGATCAATAAAGTCCATGAACCTCATTCTTCAGCCGCTGCCTAGCAGCACAAATCACAACAGCAGGTTGTTCGAGTCCGTGTTAAGTATTAATGAGCAAACTGTGGGCTGGAAATGAGATGTTTACTTAGCCAAGGGCGAAAAGGCAGCCTGGCACTGAATAATAAAGCTGGGCTCATTGTGAATTTATGAGGTGGGTAAATATATACAAATGAAACAAACGCAGTCCTATTCATTGAGTGATGTGGTGGGAAAACCAGGAGGAGGAGTAGGAGGAGGAGGAGGAGGAGGAGGAGGAGGAGGAGGAGGAGGAGGAGGCTCAGCACGCCACTCTGATGTCGACGTACCTACCATCTAGTTGTTGATGAGGCAGAGCAACATCTCAGTATGACCAGGTACAGTCACATGTTTATGTGAAGGCTCTAATCTCTGATCAGGGTCAGAAAAGGGTTTCAGGGCAGAACGGGCAAATAGTTTGACTCCTCGACCACAATGAGTTCTAAAGTTTGACCCCTGACATTGCAGGAGCAGATAGAAGCCATCAAATTGGTAAATCCGGAATAAAAAAAAAATTCGGAAAATATTTCAGAAAAGTTTCGTGGGTCAAATTTAATTACCTAATGTGCCGCATCCGACCCAGGTGCCGTAGTTTGTCCACGTCCAGTTACTAAAATTAGCAAAGCTAAGCTACATCTCGATCAGTCACTACATTTAGCAGAAAATCCAAGTTGACTCACACAGGACCATGTATATTATCAAGCACAACGGGAATCAAACCCAAGACTCCATGCTTCAGTGGCGGGAGCACGACTACCAGCCCTTGCTTTGCGCTATTGGTAAATCCCGATCTACTTATTGGTCGCTCCTGTGCTAAACCATGGAACCACCAAATTAGTCAGAGTGTGTTTAAGTGATTCCAGCAGGGGGCAGCATACAGGGATGGTGCCATCTTAGTGTCAACAACTTGACACAGAGGTTCTAAAGCTATGGCACATGTAACAATGGCGGTGAATGGGATCCCTCTAGTGGTGACCAGATGAACATTACACCCTGAGTTGTTTTTTTTTTTTGTCTGACATTTTTATGTACTGCAGGGATGATGTTCTTTGGGTTTCAGAGAAAATGTTTACGTTGTAGTTTGTGTCCTCGTCCTCCAGGCCGTCCTCTGGGTTCCCACCGTGACGTTATACTTTAAAAACAATTAAAGTTAGTTATAATTTTATTATCCAGTGTGTGTGTGACAGGGCAGAACGCTGCACAACTACAACTACACAACAAAACATCATCAGCTCCACTGTGCAATTTAAATTAGCTGCTAATTAAGTCCCGCAGCCTCGGTGTCTTGGTGCTGATGTAGGACGGCGTCCACTCGCTCATTACTGTTCCTCACAGTTTTTCTTTTTTGCTGTAAATATATTACAGCTGCTGGAGTCGAGCAGAAGTTCTTTAATGTTTGTTGTTGTTGTTCTAATGTGCCATTCTTTTTCTTTCCAGTCCAGAAACGGATGCAGCCTCAATCAGGACTCCAGGCAGGGAGGAGACACAGGAAAACCGTGTGGGAATGAGAGACGGCTGCGTGACACTGCAGAATGTAAATAACATCCCATCCATCAACCCGGGAGACTAATTCAGCCCAGTGGGAGTGTGTTTTATGGTGCCATCGTGCACCGTCTCTCAAAGGCTGCCTGTGAGCGCGCTGCTCCACCGAATCACCTCCTGCATCTCCTCCATCTCCTCCATTCAACTCCTTTTCTTTAATCTCTTATCACTCGCTGCTGCATTCAGATGCACCCTCTCCACCTCCTCCTCCTCCTCCCTGCGTCTGTTCACCCGTGCTTCACCCATCACTTTATTATCCCTGCTCCTCCATCTGTTACAGTGCGGTGATTGGCAGACGACGGCGCTCTCTGATTGAACAGGATGCAGCTCATTAGAGTAAAAGCGTTCACACGGCTAATCTTCAAGGACGCAGATACACACTTGTATTCATCTTCTCCTCCCCCAGGGGGAGGTGTTAGTGCGTGTGCAGGTGTCTGAATGTGAGCTGCATTAAATTCTGAACGTTAGGTGCCGTGCAAAAATATATATATATATATATATTCACATATACTAATTAATACAAGGTTTGTCCATTTATAAAATCTGTCCATAAATCCACTTTTTCTAGACCATGGAGCTACCAGGAAGAGGACAAAGAGGAGATTGATGGATGCAGTGAGGGAGGACATGGAGGTGGTTGGAGCCAGAGTAGAAGATGGAGAGGACAGGGGGAGATGGAGAAGGAGGATTCACTTTGGAAAACCCCTGAAGACCAGAGGAGGAGAAGAACGTATCACGTTTTATCAAATGTATTTTTATTCTGGATTAAAAAATTATTTTTTTATAGAAAATCAGCTTTGAATTTAGAATCGATTTCTTCTTCTTCTCCTTTCAGCGAGTCAACATTT
Organism: Paraplagusia blochii; assembly: GCA_016785265.1. NCBI lineage: Eukaryota > Metazoa > Chordata > Actinopteri > Pleuronectiformes > Cynoglossidae > Paraplagusia > Paraplagusia blochii. The sequence goes on along the minus strand of JAFBJS010000290.1, from coordinate 140,745 downwards.
TCCATCTCCCCCTGTCCTCTCCATCATCAATTGGACAACCTCCATGTCCTCCCTCACTGCATCCATCAATCTCCTCTTTGTCTCCTACCTGGTAGCTCCATCTCTAGGATCATTCTTCTACCAATGTCTCCACTGTTCCTCCTCTGAACATGTCCAAACCATCTCAATCTGTCTTCTCTAGCTTTTTCTCCAAACAGATCACAACTGCAAACATCCTGGTCCATGGAGACTCCTGTCCAACCTCATCTGTCAATCTGTCCATCACTAAAGCAAACACGAAGGTTCTCAGGGCCGATCCTTGATGCAGTCTCACCTCCACCTTCAAGTCTTCTGTCCATCCAACAGCTCACCTCACCACTGTTGTACTGTTCATATATATCCTGCACCAATCTAACATACTTCTCTGCCACTCCTGACTTCCTTGTACAATTGAATAAATTTGGATCCGGAAATACAATCGTATTATGGAATCGTGCCCCACCCCCATCCATGATGTAACATAAATTAAGCAGCGTTGATTCTTCTCCGCTATCTCCTGTCCTCCGTCATGACCACTCTGATTTACTGATATCCAATTAGACTTTCCTTGGTGGAAGAAAGTGCGTCCGTCCGTCCGTCTAATCAGCGTCCTGCTGTAATTCCCACACACGCCTTAAAGCCCAGATTACTGGAGCTCCACAGCCCTAACCTCCTGTGGCCCTTCCTAATCCTCCGTACCTCATTTTCACCATTCCACATCTCCATCCACCTTTCTTCACAGGGAACCAGGGATGAAAGTGAGCAAAGCAAATGGAACATCTGCTATTAATGTAGAGGATCAGCAGGAGGCTGAGACGGTGACTAATTCAAGTTGTGATCAGAATGATAAATGGAGAAGACGTTCTTCTGCTGATGGTGTCGTGAACAGTCCATTCATCTTGTTATCCCTGTTTCTGCTACAGTTGTGTTTCTATCTGTGAGCCAACAGAATTTATCACTATTTACTGAAATATTATCACTTCTAATGTGTGGTCCCCAACCACTGGGCCGGGGACCCAATACTGGTCCGTGGGTGTTGGGCCACAGAGAAATATTGTTTCCTTTTGGCGCCATCTGTCTATTAATTCCACTTGATCCATACCCATATCAACAAAAGAACTGACCAATAGAATGGCTAGGATTCCATCATCAATAATGCAACTATATTTGATTAGGAAATATTTTCTCAGTGAAGACAACAACAATAAACTCAGTCATTGATACAAGATTCTAACCTTTTATACCGGTCTGGTAGGAAAAAATTATAGGCATGCACAGCTAATTCGGGTAGGAAGATCTTATAGGTAGGAAAATATTTCACAACACAGTAAATTTAATTGTATTAAGGGGTATTTATCTGCCACAACTGAACAACCGGTCCGTGAAAAAAGCACCAGACATTTAACTGGTCCGTGGCGCAAAATAGGGTTAGGGAACACTACATCAGTAGATTTGTTGTCTTATTTTAGGACAATGCAACATGGGCAACATCACAAAAAGTATTTTGAGGCTTATAATAATATATTAAATTTACGCCATTCAGTATCTACTTTAAAGTCCTACGTCACATCACAAATAATGGCTAATGATACGTTGCACTTGTAATGATATTTTGAGCACGATATATTTTCCCTTTTAATTTTTGGCTGAAGGAAGGTAATATAACTAATATAACAACTTTATTTGAAAACTTAAATACTGGCCTATTGCTTATTGATTATGGAGTAAATATGATTCCCAACTTATGGAAAACTAGAAACATTACATAATAAAAATTGTGTCTTTTTTCTCAGGTTTCTGAGAAGTGGTAGTAAAATCAAATGAATCTGTGTTTGGATGTATGAATAATTCATTCCTCAGCTGCTTGGATAAAGTATTACCTCGGGTCTGAGGTTGGATTTTATCAGACGAACTGTAGCTCAAAGTCTCCAGTGGTTCTGCTGCTCTGATCTTTCCTCTTTTATTCCCTGACATTAATTCATGCAAATGTGAATCTCACACAGATGGAAATAAATCCAAACCAAGTGTCTGCGTCAGTACTGTTACTGTTACTTCCCCGTGTGTGTGTGTGAGTGTGTGTGTGTGTGTTACTGCAGTTTTCCTCCATTATCTCCTCTGATGTTCTCCATTACTCCTGTGTCTGTGAGTCTCTCTCTGATGTCCTACTGCGTCACAATGGCCCAGAAATCATTAGCTTTTCTGAAGACGTTTATTTTCCTAAAAACCACTGTATGAAATTATCCTTTTTTCCCCATTTTATCCTGTTACAAATTGACCGAGATCAAAGTGCAGGTCCGGTCCACTCCGTCTCTGACCACTGTATCCTCCTTCAATGTTTTCACCGCTGCCTGAAATGAAATATCTGTCTCACTAATAAATGCACACCCACATGTAGCCCACAGCTCACTGCGGTCGGCGAGGTTAAAAAAAAAGAAGCTCCATTTCACTGCAGAGCAGACCTGACTCTGAGTCTTGTATCAAAAGTTTTCCTTTCTTGCCTTCAAATCCCAGTTTTTGGAAACTCGTAGGGCAAGATTCCCAGCTGACAACGTATGGGAAGTTTAGGCAGTCGGGGGACGATGATGTTTGCAGAGGACATTGTGACAACAACTAGAACCTAGGGAGGTGGAGGTTTGGACTAGAGAGAAGAGGAATTTGAGGTGGAAGACTGAGTAAATGTGTGTGAGTGAAAGGGAGGACAGTGGAATGGTGAGGTTACAAGGAGCAGAGGAGGAGAAGGAGGAGCTAAAGATGCTCTTTAGGAGAGACAAGGATGGACAGGATCAGGAATGGGGTGATTAGAGGGACAACACAGACAGGAAGGTTTGGAGAAAAAGCTGGAGAAGACAGATTGAGATGGTTTGGACATGTTCAGAGGAGGAATGGTTTGGACATGTTCAGAGGAGGGACAGAGGATACATTGGTAGAAGAATGATCCTAGAGATGGAGCTACCAGGTAGGAGACAAAGAGGAGATTGATGGATGGAGTGAGGGAGGACATGGAGGTAGTTGCAGTCAGAGTAGAAGATACAGAGGACAGGGGGGATGGACATTGTTGACCTGCTGTGGAAGCCCCTGAGAAAGGGACAAGCCGAAAGGAAAAGAAGACACCAACGTACTGCCACCTACAGTACGACTGAGTGTGCACACTGACAACAACTGGGAAGAATCCTCAGCACGACAGACGTGAGACAAAGAGAAGTTTGTCCACAGATGAGACATTTGGTTCGACATGACAGAACATGAGCAGACGTCAGATTCCTTTGTGCCAAAGACTTGGACCAAACTCTGAGGACGGATCTGCTGCAGCAGAACTCAGCTTGTAATAATTCCCCAACAGCACAACTTAAATAACCTGTTCATTAAAAGGCAGAAAAAGAAATGCAAAAACAAGACAAGTGAAGTGGAGTCACGCCACATCTGAAACACTGCAGCCACACACACGTTAACGATGACGTTCCTGAGGCCAAACACAAATAATCCAGTGAACAGATTCAGGTCAATTTGCCCTTCGGAGAATCGTACCGTGTCCAATTAGCTGAGCAGATTGTTGTCGTCTTAATGTCTTACATAACAGGGACACAAAGGAAAATCCACGTGTCCCTGAAGAACTCAGCCCTTCCACTGATTCTAAATAAATAATAAATTAAAATTTTGCTGTTTTTTAAAGAAAAAAAAATCAAGAAATTGCGGAGAAGTATTTATTTTTTCTCAGATTCCTCCTGAGCCTCCGTGTTTATAAATCAAAGTGTCAGAGCGACAGCAGCGGCTCATTAAAGAGCCGACAGATACCGAGCAACTGTTTCGCTTCAAACAGAAATACCCAGAGTGGAGGTAAAAAAAGAAATAAATCCTGATATTCAAGCTGAAGTTTAATGAATATATTTACCGCAGGCGAATCCACACACAACGAAAATGTAGACACTGCTGCAGGAGGGAACGACTTTGGCTAAAACTGAAGGGATTTTCTCTTTCAAACCCAGACAAGTGTGGAAGATAGGAACTGGAAATGAATAATGTTTAAGCTTCACCAGGAAAATGTATTAGATGCATTTGAATTTACTTTTTTTTTAAACAAAAGGGGGCAAAAAAGATAATTGCTTATGTAAAACATGCAGCAGTGGGAGTTTCTCATCCGTCACTGAAAAGACCTTCAAAACAAGAACTGGTTGGTTCTTGGAGACTTACTTTGAAAAACCAACACTAAAACCATCACTAACCCCTTCATGTTTGGGCCACGACAAATCAGTTTCCCTCCCATCCAGAAGGGGGCGATAGCACAATGAGCTGTCTAACAAAAGCTGCAACGCTACAGCAAACAAACACCAGTGCATCAGATGGTATTTCTGTTACAGACCCCGCAATTCACAATTCTTACAATTTACTTGTTTATGTTAAAAAGCAGGGTTGAAGTTATTGTTGTAAGAAGACGACCTCTAGTGGTGACAACAACAACACCAGTCCTAGCAGGTTTTCTTTGACCATAAAGTTTTGCACATTTTTTTATATATATCTTGACTCTGGTTTTAAAGAAAGGTCAGTACTTACGGGGACATCTGTGTTTCTGTGGCGACTGGTCTCTTCATGACGCTGGTACTGGTTCCTGCAATGAAAATACACATTAGACTGAAGCTGTCACTGGTCGGTACCAGTGGTTCAGCTGTGGTACCGTATGAAAACAAACCATTATGCAGTGATGACACTCAGATGAAACCAAAACTCTGGTTCTAATCTGTCTATATGTGTTTAAATGTTTCACCTTCAATTAAGGAGACAAAATTGAATAAAATATAGTTTATTAGTTATTTTTCTTGTCCCTTTTTCAGGGGTTAACACAGCGAGACAATTTTTTTGTTTTATTTTATACAATTTTTACTTTGTCTTTGTAAATAACAAAAGTATTATTTTTACACTTTCTGACACTTTGACTGATGAATGAGAGACTTCTCTGGGCCTCAGGTTCCCAGTTAAAGTTGAAGTTTTGAGAACCGCTGCCCTGAGGGTTGCGTGGGAACATAGGACGGTCCAGTGAAGACAGTGTGGACTCTACAGCAGTCCAACTGAAAACAACCACTGCTGCTGCTGCTGCTCTGTGACAGGTGTGTATGTGAATAATTCATACGGCAGCTCAGAACACTGGTACAAGGCTGTTCTTTATCAAGAACCAGAGCAGAGGTGGCAGACGAACGGATCGGAACATAAGGTTCACGGATGTGATGTGGCGCGGAGGCCAGAACAAATGAAGAACAAGATCAGACCTCGATGACATCAACAGGCAGCAACAAAGATCTGTAGATACTTTATTTACAAAAATTATTAGAGAACATCGACAATAATGAAAAATAATGATAATATATGAAGTGTGCAATAAATATAGTAGTTTCCAGTGGCCTCACTACCCACAGCAAGGGTTAGCAGAATGGTGCAGAACGATTTGGGTGGCACTCATGGAGACTACTGTCCCTGAGATCTAGTGGATGAAGTTGAACAAATTAATTAAAGAATATATACAGTAGATTTTTTTAAATCTTCTATGAAGTTATTTATTAGACTTATTTAGAGTGGTACTGTGTTTATTACATAAAATAATAAATACATTTAAATGTACTATGGATGATATTTTTTTCTGGAATTGAGCATTCTTATTTTTGTGTCTTTTTTTCTGTGATTTTTCGGGGTGGGAAAATAGCTACATTGGAAGATCCACTAGGTGGCAGTAATGCGCTTACATAGAAGAAGAAACGAGCAAAGTTAATGTGTTGAAGATAATGGCTTAGTTATTTAGTTGATAGCTTAGCCTCGGAGAATATCGATAACAGTCGACACACATTAAATGTTTATGTTGTTTCACTGTGTCTTCAAATAAAGTCACATATCGTTCATTTTTAACAGCATATTCTAACGTAGTCAAAGGAAGAGTATCGTATTTTAAGCGAAACGTACATCGTATTAAAGGCGATACTTACTTCTAATTTCCCGCTTTCTTTTCTTTTCTGTTCTTTTCTTTTCCTCCTCCACCCGGGACAGTCATTTTCCTTCACTTTTTAATTTGTTTTCCGTCTTTTTCCCTCTTTCCTTCGACAGTAGCGTTATCAAGAGGCGGGGCAAGAAAGATATTGAGCCAATCAGCTTCGTCGTTCAAAGGGCAGAACACGGACGTCACCCGTCACTGTTAACGAGTACAATTGGCTGACATGGCAACAGATGCGTTCAGGGTTCACAAATAAACCTGTTTTTCGGACACTCTCGTCTTGACAGTCTCAACTACAGAACACATTCACGGAACGGTCGAAGGGTCGTAAATTCAGCTTTTATCGATCGAACAGCGGGAACAGAGACGGTACAAACGCACAATAGGATTCGTTCTGATTGGATCTCGTTTCCAGTCGTCCCGCCCAAATAAACCCGTTTCCTTTTCCTTCGTTACAAAACTTTTTATATTATATGATTCTACGCTATATATTTTGCTATAACAAAATAAAATGGTTGAAATAGAAATATTTTCTAACCATTAGGTCGTAGTTAAAAGATCTAAGTAACAATAAAAGAAAATATATTATTAGTTTGACATTTTAATATGTGTTTCAAAGAGAAACAATATAAATAAAATAAACAATATAAATACAAAACAGAACAAACTGCTGTGAGAAACTGGGTTAATCTGGTTAAAGTCTGTCATATCAGTTTGTTACTGAGGACGTGGGTCATTATAACTGACTCTGACCTGAAGTGGTCGACCTGGGATTAGAAGGTGTCACCTGTCATCTATTCACAGTGGGATTCCCATAATCTGCTATGACTGACCCTGTTGACTATGGTCACCTGACTCTCTAACGCTGTGGTGGTCACTTCACAGCTCATTACCCGTGTGCTCACACTGTACGTCTCCTGTGGCCAGAACTGTCAATGTTGGAGAAGACAGGACAGAGGACAGGAGACAGAGCTGGAGGTGGAGGAGTTAGAGATGCTGGGGTTCTCTTTAGGAGAGACAAGGATGGACAGGATCAGGAATGAGGTGATTAGAGGGACAACACAGACAGGACGGTTTGGAGAAAAAGCTAGAGAAGACAGATTGAGATGGTTTGGACATGTTCAGAGGAGGGACAGTGGAGACATTAATAAAATAATGATCCTAGAGATGGAGCTACCAGGTAGGAGACAAAGAGGAGATTGATGGATGCAGTGAGGGAGGACATGGGGGTAGTTTGAGTCAGAGGAGACGATGGAGAGGACAGGGGGAGATGGAGAAGGATGATTCAATGTGGAAACACCTGAAGAAGAAGAAGATCTATGATCAGGCATCTTCAATATGGCAGGTTGAGATTATAATCTGAGGTAAATTGATGCCAGGATTTCACACGATTGATCACAAAGTGTTAACTGAGCCGTGTACACTGCACAATGGCGTGGTGTGTAAAATAATTAAAATCTGATGGTGTTTGTTTACTGCAGATTTTGTAAGGTAGTTTATTGTATTACCGCCCCCTTCTGGATCGGAGGGAAACTGATTCCCTGAGACAAAAATCAGATATGAACCCCAATCGTCACAAACTGAAAAATCATGGCTAAACCGCCCGGCGATTGGACAAACACTCTTCATTTCAAAAGTTTTGAAAATAACTTGTGAAAGTTTGCATTTTCTCCCTTAAAAAAAGTTGAAGTGGTTATTTTTCTGTCGCATCCGTCAGCGGACTCCACTCCTCGGCTGCAGCGTGGAACAAACACACCGGTGTTCTGACAAGATCATTTCCAGCTGCAGAGCTGAGTGCACTCCATCTGAGTCATGATCCTCTTCAAACCTCACACAGAACCTGGGATTTTTTCCCAAAAATACATTTGCTCTCGCTGACTTATTATTATCGCAGCCATTTTCTCCTTCTGTGCCGTGACCGCCTGAATGGATGGAAGTCACTGTGCGTCGCTGCTGAGCCGCTGGAAATATGGAGTCGTTTAGATTTTAACATTCAGTGCAGAGAGCAGTGAAGCCCACGGGTGTTTGAAGAGAAAGAATTGAAGAGAAGATGTGAGAACAAAGTCAAGAGGAACCACAGGAGGTCGGACATCAAACTGAAAAGCAGAAACTCTCAAACACTGGGCCTGGTGACCCGGTCTGTCCATCATCACTACATAGACAATGGTAATAATACTCAAGGTGGCGCTAACAAAGGCTCAGTAAAAGAGAAGTGTTCAATACAACTCTTTAGCCATAAATCCAGAGTTTTAGTGACAACAATATGAACCATCTCTGTTTCTGCATCATGTTTTTGATCTTGGAGAAGATGAATAACTGGGTCTGTGGTCCAGTCCAGTCCAGTCCAGTCTGGTCTGGTCTAGTTCAGTCTAATCTAGTCCAGTCCAGTCTGGAGTCACGCAGTCTGGTCCAATCTATTCTAGTGTGGTCCAGTATTTTCTGGTCTAGTCTAGTCTATTCTGGTCCAGTCCAGTCCAGTCTAGCATCGTGCAGTCTAGTCCAGTCTATTCTTTTTAAGTCCAGTTTATACTAGTCCAGTCCAGTCTATTGTAGCCCAGACCAGTCTTTTCAGGTTTAGTCAAATCCTGTCTAGTCCAGTCCAGTCTGGTCTAGTCCAATCTGTTCTGGTCAAATCCAGTCTATTCTGGTCTAGTCCAGTCCAGTTTATTCTGGTCAAGTCCCTCATTCCAGTCTAGTCCAGTCTTATTTAGTGTGGTACAGTCTTTTCTGGTCTAGTCCAGTCCAGTCTGGTCTAGTCCAGTCTGTTCTGGTCTCGTCCACTCTATTCTGGTCTAGTCCAGTCCAGTCTAGTCCAGTCCAGTCCTGTCCAGTCGACAAAAAGACCAAAGGACTGATGATTCATCACTGTTGTCTGTGATTAAACATCTGGACTAAAATGTATAAAGTTTCTTCAACATTTTTATTAGTTAAACTGATCTCTAACGTCACAATAGTTTAGTGAATTATCACAGCTGCTCTACTAGGTGACCTATCAACTAATCTTGTAGTTGATAAGGTTAGTTGTTAGTTACAGGATATTTTTCCCTCTTGTCGTCATTGATGGTTGATAACAACCGTCTGACCTCTGCTGGTTTCTGACCTCTTTTTGAGCCGAAGAAAATGTCACGTCTGGTCCAGCTCACAGTCAAACTCTGAGTTTATAGGTCAATAAGTTTCTGCCCCGCCCCTGGCCCCGCCCTCTATCTTACATCTAGCTAAAGCAGCTTAGACTTGTCCTTTTTCCCTTTAACGTCAGGTTCAAAGGCTTCCTGTGTCTGAAAATCTGCCCTAAAAACCTCGTCATGTCAGTGACGCAGAACTCACTGACCGCGGTTTGTTACTTTTACAGCTCAGACGGATTATTATTCCGACATATAATCAGATTATCTTCAGGAATTGCTGATCAATAAAGACACATGATAAACAACAACAACAACAAAGACTCCTGGTTTATATTTAGATGGATATACATTCAGTCCAAACCTGTAAGAACATTAACTTGATGTCTGAGAACCAAAGGTTAATCCATGACGTGTTAGCAACTAATTCCGGCCGATAACAAACGTCTAATTCTAATCTAACTTTACAGGCCGGTTGGAAAACTAGGAAGTGGAATTTTCATTTCAACGAATAATTGTTTTTTCACTGCCCTAAAAATTATCCAATATTTTTTACATCATAAATATATAAATATTCCGGAGATAATCTGGAATACAGTCAATTTTCCCTCTTTTATCCAGGTGGACACAGGGGCCGGACCAGTCCAGTGCAGAAAGATGAATCGTTCGTTTGAACTAGAGATAGCTAGCATGAAAAGTCACGTATAAAACCTAAAATCCTACATTGCTAATATCCTTTATGGCACCATCTACTGGAGAAACGTATTATTGCAGGGAAAATGCAGAAGAATAATAATATTTTGAATAAATTATTCAATTTTGGACAAGGTTGGCGGGACGGATTAAAAAGCTTAACAGGCTGCATCCGGCCCCCGGGCCTTAGTTTGCGCATGTCTGGGCTAGAAAGTGTCTGATCCAGGGACACATTGGCATGTAGACCAGCAGATCCTGGGACCAAACCTCTTCCTGCGATATCCTCCAGTAAGTAAAGTATTGGATTTTCTGACTTGATCTGTTTGTAACTTTACTCTGGTCACAGACCACAGAACCAGAACCAGAACCAGAACCAGAACCATGTCTCACACTCACACCAGTGGACGTGTGTCTGCTGATGTCAGAGCTCCATCCCAACCTTTGACGTTCTGAACTCAGGGATTATCCGGGAGGAAAATCCTTCCAGCTTGATCTCCGGCTGACACGGAGCGTCTGGGAGAGCTCCTCTGATTCTGGGGGGTGGGGGTGATGTTTGGTTGACCCCTTCCTGGGGACCATGTGACCAAACAGACCTGGATGAGGGGGATTAGGATGAAGATATAAAAGCTCCCGGGAGGAGACACATCCTAAACTCCAGAGGAGAGGACAGCAGAGAGCAGAGATCGGTGGTGGCCTTTAAGGACGTCTGTGACCACAGGTGAGGACTTTGGAACCAAGGGTCTGGGCTGAGGGACCTGCAATGTTCTTGCTACTGCAGTTACATGGACCTTCATCTGAGGCAGAAATGAAGATTATTAATGAGAAATATAGAGAAGGTTTCATTTCATGTAGTTTTCTTCTTTCTTCTCGAGCTGTGGTGAAACATCTGCTGCTTGAACTTGGAGATTTCTTCTTCTTGTTGATTGGTTGGCACAGGTTCCAGGAACTGAGAGGCCTCTTCAGCCTCTTCAGCCTCTTCAGCCTCTTCAGGAGATTGTTTTTTTCTTTAGATGTTTATACTGTAAAAGGCAGCGGTGGTTCAGTGGAGAAGGGAGCAGCCTCAGGTATGCAGGGTTTCAGGTTCAAGTCTGGTGCCCTGGTCAAAGCACCATCCTGAGCCACATGACTTCCTGCAGGAAGGTTGAGACTATGGAGCAGTGTGATTTGGGTGGAGCAACCTGCCCCTGGGATCGGGCAACGGACAAGGAAATGAAGATGAATGAGACCAGAGTGAAGGACATCACTTCCTCAGCAGACGGACAGAGAATTAACCACAGGTTCCTGTGTTTCCTCTAAAGAGGATTGACCTCCAGGGCAACCGTTGCAGCAACAGATGGTTGATAAGACATGGAGCAGGAGCAGCAGCAGCAGCAGGGTCTCTGGAGGAGACATTTAGTCTGAACCGATTCTGATGTTGCTGATGCTACGGGGGTGCAGGGGTTCACACTGTTGTTACTTAACCTGTGAGTGTCAGGTGTTCTCCTGGTGGAGTCAGGTGGAGGAGGAGGAGGAGGAGGAGGTGCGACTCCTCGCCCCTCTGTTGGGAGTTGTGTTGACTTTTAGTCTGATGGTGTTGTTCTGACATCACGGTGTCAGACTGGAGATGACACACGTTGGTCTCCCAGCTCACGCGCCCCCCTGCTGTTCAGGAAGGGTAATTATTCCACAGAGGATCCGAGCAGGATTAGAGCTAATCCGGCTTCTTAAACTAATCTGCATAATCTCCGCTGATTGACATTGGGAAACAGGATTAGCAGAAAGGCAGCGGGTTCTGGTGAGACGGAGGAGACGACGGTCGCTGAGTCCCTGTGATGACACACTTTCTCTTCTCCTCCTTCTTCTCCTCCTTCTTCAGAGCTCCTCAGCAGACATGAACGCCAGCCCCCCTGCAGGAAGTGCTCTGGCTCCAGGAGGAACCACCGGGCCCACGACCCCAAAGAAGGGCCCGCCCAAGTTCAAGCAGAGGCAGACGCGTACATTCAAGAGCAAGGCCCCCAAACCAGGACAGAAGGGGTAAAAAAACTCTACTGTCGTTCTCAAATAGTGGGGCGGGTCCCCTAGGAGGGGCATGATGAAGTGCATGAATGATTGAATGATGAACACTCTGCTGTCACTAGGGGGCAGCAACTCACACAGTGGTTTATACAGATAAACTCACATGTCTAATCAGGTTTGGCAAAAGTATGATTGCATTTTTGTCCACTAGGGGGCACAACAGAAATTGGGAAGGGGAGCCAGTGGATAAACCACAGGGTCTCCACAATTCTTTTGTGATGAATTGTGATTAATCACAAGTTTAGCCATTTTCCAATTTTACAAAAACTCTGATTGAGGATTATTTGCGATTAATTGCGATTAATCGTGATTAATCACAGGTTTATTTTTTTGATATTTTGCAAACTCCTGTGCTTCGGTTGTATCTCTTGTTTTTTTTTAACAAGTCTTTTGTCAAACCTTTAATAAACTCACGTTTTAATCAACACCCTCGGGATTCGAACCTCTGACGTTTCTCCTCTTGGTTCTGTGCAGCTTCGGAGACGACATCCCCGGCATGGAGGGTCTGGGCACCGACATCACAGTGGTCTGCCCATGGGAGGCCTTTGGCGACATGGAGCTCAGCGACTTGGCCAAATATGGAATCATCTAAACCTGCTGCCTCCTGCCTTTCCTTCCTTCCTACTCCTCCACCCACTCCTCCTCCACCTTCCTCTTCATTTCCTCCAGACCTCCTCCTGTACTTTCTCCTTCACCTCCTCCATTCTCTCCTCCAGACCTCCTGCTCCACCTCCCTCTTCACTTCCTCCACCTCCTCCTCTTCACCCTTTTTTCCCCTCCCCCTGCTGGACAGGTCGTGATAAGGCTGCCGGCGTTCCTCTATCGCCCTCTACCTCGTGCTTTACTCCACTGAGTGGATGAATGGATGAAAAAAGTTTTTATAAGTTTATTATTATATAATATTAAAAATACTGTTCACAGTATTGATATGGATTCTTGTAATAACAAGACGAGGAATAAAAAAAAAAAACTCCACTCCATGTTTTCCTGCCTCTTCACCCCCAGGATCCTCCTCTCCTCGTTTCACCTCCTCTCCTCCTGCACCTCCCACCTCCTCACCCTCCAGGCAGGGGACAAGAGCGAGGCTCCGTTGCAGACTAGCTGCTAATTGCTCCTAGCTTTGTGCTTCAATGTAAATATTTTGCATTCCTCACCTCGTCTACGTCCTCTCTCCGTCTTTTGTTTTTTGCCTAATACCAACTGTTTATTTTGCACATGGCTACTGTTAACTCCGCCCCCTGTCACTAGCTGCAGTAAAGTGTGTTCCATTTTCTGTCTCTGGCGTCTCCGTGTTTCTTTGGCTCAAAGCAGTTCGAAGCATATTTGAAGTAATTCACCAACAGAACTAGGCCAATGAAATATTAATCCTTCAACTCAAAGTGAATATTTATATTCGGTGGAATAATCACAGCCCACTTCAAGCTCCTGGAAACCCCAGTGGGACGAGGGAAACAAAGTAAGATGTTTGCATTCGCAATAAAACTGCAGTTCTTACTCAGCTCATTAGATCATCAGCACACACTCCTCCACCTACTCCACTAAATGACTACAACACTTGGATAAACACTTCACAGCAGTCGGCCGCAGCAGCGTCCAAAACTGAGTGAAAGACGGAGCAATGGACCGAGCAGGGGTTCAACATGGCCTTACAATAAAACCCCTCCAGGGGGCGCTGTTGCCTGTTATCTGCAAAGAAAACTGGGTGTAAAGACTTTTGGTATTTGGACCTCCAGGATCTCAGATGAAACACTGCAATGCTAACATATATATACATATATATACATATTTTAAATATATATACATATGCATTATTGTACATAAATAAAAGCTAATCTCCGTCGTCAAATAATACTTATATCGTCCTGCTACTACTTAATTATTTCACTGTACAAACCTATAAGAGATTAAATGAGTTGCAATGCCGCCCTCTAGTGGTTTTCACGGTCATTACATCTGTTTATCCTCAAAACTATTCCAGAGCACACATCATTTGGGAAAACCAAAGGAATGCATTTTAGAATTTAAATATTAAACATATGTAAATATTTAAATATATACATATTTTAAATATTAAAAATATAATCATACATACGTTTAGATATATTGTTATATGTGTAAATATTTGTCTAAATATATTGAAATATATTTTCTAAATATATTTTCTAAATATATTTTTAATGCTTGTATATTTAGATATATAGTTATATGTAAATATAATCAGTATGGTCACATGTCTATATATATGAGTGGTTATAAATACCTAATATATACATATATTTATACATATATGTCACATATATGTGCATGTATTAAAGTCTTTATACATGTATTTAGATATTAGATCTCACAGTTGTCATGCTCTGCCATTATTGTCCTTCATTTCCTCTTGTTTTCCTTGAACAAATAAGTCCTGATTGGACATTTGTTGACTAATATATTGATATATTTTGTCGTCAAGTCCAACAAAGACTTCATGGACGTTCTCAGTCAGTGATATTTAAGCTAGGTGGGTTGGAGGAGCTTTTTAGGAATTTAAGAATACTTTACTGCAGGTTTTAGTGGACACAGATTGGGACAGAAGTGGAGTGACTCTGGATCAGGAGACGGTTGGACACACCCTGTGAACAGGAGCGGTGCGTGTGCAGGCAGGAGGGACAGCGATGGGTGAGGACTTGTTCAAGACCGGAGTCAAAAAAAAAAAAAGAATTTTTTTTTATTTCCTGATGCAACTCCTGCTGCAGCTCGGCTTAGTGCGGCATTAGCTCCTGGTGTTTGTTTTGTCTGTGGTGTCAGTATCTACGGCGACACCTGCAGGTCAGGTGACTCAGCGCCACGGTTTGATCCTCACCTGCACCTTCTGAGCTCAGAGATGCAAATTCCCAGGAAAACCAGACACTTAAAAAGGGTGTGTGTGCATGTGTGTGTGTGTGTGTGTGTGGGACACACCCTGGGTTTGTGGGCGGAGTCCAACAGGTAGGAGGAAATTAGCAGCAGAGTGAGTTTCTGTCTCCAGTCTGAAGTCGTGAAGTTGAAGACACTGTCTTCCACAGCACAGTCTCCGCTAGTCGTCCTTTCTCTTCGTCGCCTCCTACTGTCTGTGTTATGGACGCACCGTCGGGTCGGGTGGTGCACGGCTGCACAGTCGGATAGAAGAAGAAGACGATTCACTGACAAACAAAAAGACTTTCAGGGTGAAGACAAGAAAAAAGACACAAGGTGAGCATTTTTTTCATAGGTGAGGCTTTAGGTCTAGTTTTACTTCCAGTTAAGAGGTTGTGGGTTTGATTCCGGCTGTAGGGTGTGTTAACTGACAGTTGGGGACAGTTGGGGACAGTTGGGCGAAACTTTCCGGACATCCGCTCTGCAGAAACACATGTTGAGGTTGTTACCATGGCAACTGCCTGGAATAACAAGCCTTCGGGAAAACATTGACTTTCGTCATTGTCTCTTAATCCAGATCAGGTTTCATAACCATCAGAGACTCATGTGGCGGTCACATGACCAGCCTGGTCAGGCCTTTGTTTCGGGATAAAATCAGCGGCAGCTGTTGCTGGATTTGATTTAACGGGGATTGAACTTTGTCTCTGAGTCGGGGACAGGGTTTGAGTCCAGACTCCTTGACTGTCCTGCTCCAGAATCTGTCCCAACCTCTGCGTCATGTTTGAGGAACCTTTTTTTCCTTCTTCTTCTTCTCCACCTGGGCTCACATACGCCGCCCTGCCTTGTTCTGGCATGTTAATGCACTCCTCACTCCTCCCTCCTCCCCCGTTGTCTCATCACTGCTGTCAAACTTTCCTCCCTGTCGAGGGTTTTTTCCACCTGGCTGCTCTGACCTCCTCCGTCTCCTCCGTCTGCTGACAACATGACATCACCCTTTTCTCCTGTGTTCACTCTTTGACGTGATTTCTCGTCACAGGAGAAAAGAAAAGAACCAACAACCCCCGGGGTCTGAGTCCTGGTCTGGATTATAAACATGGCCTCTTCATCCAGGAGGCACAGCACCATCTCTCCACTCCTCCTCCTCCTCCTCTTCTTCTTCTCCTCCGTTCCTCTTACGTGTCGATGCCAGTCGACAAACAGCAGCTCAACCAGTCCCACAACAAACAGTCAAACCACCACCGCTCCCTCCAACGACACCTCCCTCAGGGGAGTTCGAGGCTGCGGCACAGGACTCAACCCCATCTACAGGTACCTGTGCGACCGCAAGGCAGCGTGGGGGATCATCCTGGAGGCCCTGGCCTCCGCGGGCTTCCTGTTCAGCGGCGTCCTCCTGCTGGGGTTCCTCTTCTGGTCCCTGTGGCCGTGTCTCAACTCCAAAAGACGACGCAACAGCATCGGCGGCTCGGTGGCCTGCACCGCCATGTTCCTGCTGGCCACCGCCGGACTCTTCGCCCTGACCTTCTCCTTCATCATCCGTCTGACGGATCAGACCTGCCCCACCAGGATCTTCCTCTTCAGCGTGCTCTTCTCCTTGGCCTTCTCCTGCCTCCTGGCTCGCAGCCTCGCCCTCCTGGGCTTCGCGGCCGCCCGGGGCTGGGGTGAACCCGCCGTGGCTCTGGGGCTCTTCACCGTCCAGGTCATCATCTCGGCGCAGTGGCTCATTGTGGTTCTGGTGCGGGACGAAAACCCGTGCGAGTACAGCCAGGAGGAGTTCGTCATGATGCAGATCTACGTAATGTGCCTCCTCTTCCTCAGCTTCGTCCTCTCCATGCACTTCCTGTGCAGCACGTGCTCCGCCTACAGCTACACCGGCCCCAAGAACCAGCAGGGGAGGATACAAGGTACCATGGTCTTCATCACGCTGCTCTTCTCCGTCTTCGTCTGGGTGGCCTGGATCGCCATGTTCATCCGGGGGAACCCGGCGCTGGAGCGCAGGCCGCGGTGGGACGACCCGGTGCTGTGCCTGGCCCTGGTGACCAACGCCTGGGTGCTGCTGCTGGGACACGGCCTGGCCCAGGTGTCCTTCCTCTGTAAGGGGGAGTCCAGGTCCAAGGATGTCCCTCTGAGCTTCGCGGGCTGGACCAGTCCCAACGCTGACATCCAAGGACTGGGAAGTCAAAAGGAAGGGCGGGAAAACGGAAGCTTTGAGTCGGAGGGAGACAACAGGAGAGGTAGGAAGTGATGTCATGATTTATAACACTGCCACCTAGTGGATCCACCTATGATTGTTAAATTCTAAATAGAAATGATGTGAATGAGAAAATTGCGTCCAGAACACAGCTGGTTAATACGTCAGTGGTGTCAGAACACGAACACAGGCGACAGACGCTGAGGTTGACGTGAAAAAACAACTTCATAACAACAGACACTGAAGCAGCAGCAGAGGCAACAGGTGGAGGAGAAATGATGAAACAGCCCAGGGTGGAGACAGAAGCAGCAGAAGTTCTGTCCATCAGACCATGAACAGGATGAATGTTTAATTCAGGAGCTGCAGCTCAGCTGGAACTTTGACTAGAACTTCACAACTACCAGGGTTTACCAGGAGAAGTAGTTTCACCCAAGACTCGTGAACAACTGACACTGACATTTATATTTATATATATACATATAAAATATATTTTATTGTACAGTATGTATGTAATGATATACTGTATGTATATATGTAAATATATACAAAAATATATACATACAGTACATGTAAATACATATGTATAGATATATAATAATTGATATACTATATATACATATATTTATATATGGATTGGTATACTGTTCATTCATATGTTCATAATATATATTTTTTACATATATCTGTACAAATATACACATATATAGACATGTCTGTAAATTGAGTATGTATGTATGTATGTATATATGTATGTATGTATGCATATGCATATATTCACACACACACCCTATATATGTATTTTAAACATATCTGCACATATACACAATCCATAGTAAAAATACTGTATATATATTTAAAAAGAAAAAAATATACAGTATGCATATATATTTACACATGTATATGCACCTATACAAACATGTGTCATGTGCATTCATGCATAATATATATATATTTTCACATATATCTGTATGTATTTTCACGTTATACCTATTTATAATACTATAAAAACAATAAATGTATATAGTTACATATATGCACATACATACATATATTAAAAAAATATAATATATATTAATATGTATATATTTTAATATATATGAATATGTTTATATACATACATATATGCATATGTATATATATAAATAAATATATATGTATATTCTGTATGTATATATATTTGTATATGTTTCCTTAACCACTAGGCCTACATCATCTACAACATGTGGACGTTGTCTCAGCTCAGCTCACTGTGACAAACACATAATTATCTGTAACTGTATCATGCGTCTCGCCCTCAGGCAGGAGAGCGGAGTCGTCTCTGCGGTCGCCCTACGAGTCTGGCTTCTCCCTGACGGTGAGTAATAAAACCAGGAGGAGTAACAATTAAGTGCTGTGACCTTTCTGCACCGCGGGCCCTTTGAGCAGCGCTTTACTGTAAGGTTAATGAAAAGCGCGGCTCATCAAAGATACTTGTTGTCCTGACGCGCGTGTTACTGCGTGGTTGTTTCAGGAAATCGACCCTGACAAGGATTACTCCATCCCCCGGGTCAGCGTCAAAGTCTGAGGAGACAGAGACCAGGAGGACGCTGCCAGGACGCCAGTACTGCTGATACTCATGTGTACTTCACACCCCAGATACACGGTAGTCAAAACCAGAACCATGTTTCCCTGGTTTGTCACTGGTGTCCTCCAGGCTAAGGGCAAAGCAAACAAAGGAAAACTGGAAAACCACATACGGACAAAGAGCGCGATGACATCACGGCGTTTGCTGTTAGCAAACAAGTGGGTAAAAACCTGCAATATGGAAAA
Source organism: Paraplagusia blochii (assembly GCA_016785265.1). Lineage (NCBI taxonomy): Eukaryota > Metazoa > Chordata > Actinopteri > Pleuronectiformes > Cynoglossidae > Paraplagusia > Paraplagusia blochii. Next base: position 122,012 of record JAFBJS010000290.1, on the reverse strand, counting down.
TATTATTTCAACTTTTTTTGTGTTACATTTCGTTCCTTTAGAACTGATTCAGAAACAATGAAATCACCGGGAGCTGGGGCAGAGAGGATCATGGGAGGTTGGGGCAAAATCATCATCATTATCAGAGCAGCCCTGCTGAATTACCCAGCATCCTCTACTGCAGACACTGTTTTCCTTCTGCATCTCTAAAAAAAAAACATTTTCTCAGTTTCAGTTTGGTCTATTTAAGGGGATTCTTTAAATGTATTATTTGTCAGCGTCAGTATTTTGATTTCTAATCCATTGTTTGACCTAAAGTCAAAGTCTGTCCACGTTGATTTGACTCCATCACCACGGGTTTTTCCTCCGTCAGACTGTAAACACAGACACGGACATGAATCTGTATATAAGAGCCCGGCACTGATGGAGGAGACGTAGAACAGGTCGGTGTGAAGGTGCCAAGCTGCTGCACCGAGCAGGAGAGGAGAGGAGAGGAATCAGGGAGACAGGAGAGGAAGGATGAAAGGAGACTGGAGAAGGAGAAGGAGGAGACGCAGGAACCTGTCAGTGTCATCCCTGATTAATATCATCAGATTCAAAGCAGCAGCAGCAGCAGAGAACTGAGTTCCATTTTCACTGTCATTATATTTAATTTCAATCCGTGGAGTTCGTCTGTCACCTGACGACGTGGCAGGAAATGAGTGATGGGAATTTTTAGGGAAGCAGATTGTTTCCCAAATAAACCAGGACTTTTTATTGCCAAGAAGAGACGGATTATGGTTTAAAAAGAATAGATTAATAAAAAAAACCCTTATAAACCTGGAACGTTTTTTTTTATTTTATTAAAATCTGTGTTGTTTGATGCAAACTGTGGATGGAAATGTGACGCTGAGGTGTTTAAATCATCAGGAAAAAGTTAAAATCAAGGTTTTCACAGAGCATTATAGAGTTTATATTAATAAAATATCTATTTTATTAATATAAAATATAAGTAAAATATGTTCAGAATGTAGTCCTAGAACTTTACTCTCAATAATTCACCCCTTGTGTCCAGACACATCTGAGCTTCTCGCCTCAGGTTGGCTGCAGTAGGGCAGGATTACCACCAGGGGTCAGCGTTGAAACATGGCAAGTGAGACGGGTCTGTTGAGAATACAAGAACGGACAGAAGAACAGAACAGAACTTTCCCCGACAAACACGATTCCTGCGTCGAGGAAGAAAAGTTCGCGTTTAGGCCGCTCTGACGTCACGTCACGTCACGTCACGTCGGCCAAAGGAAACCATTATAATTGGGTTGAAGTCGATGTTTCGATCTTCGCTCGTTATCAGTCGACTTCAATCTCGTCTTCCAATTAGTCCAACCTCAATGGCTCTCAGGGAGCGGCCCATTAAGTCCACCATTGTCCCCTGGTGCATTAGTGCAATTAGCAGCGATATGAGCTTCTCCGTCACATTGATGACCATTAGCTCCAGATGCAATTAAGACCTGGTCCAGATCCCTCAGCCCTGCGGCAGTGAAGAGTCTGACGGAGGAAAGTTCAGGAATTCTGCTCTGACGGAGGAAAGTTGAGTGGGGTCATGATTACGTGCAGTAGTTGCCTCCGTCACTCATGGACTCACAGCAGCTGATGGAACCAACAAAGAGAAGAGGGAGGTGGAGACGGTAATGGTTGGACCTAGACTGAAGATGGAGGGAAAGAGCTTCAGCAGGTTCTGAACGGGGGCTGTGGACCAGACTCTGGAGCAGGTTCAGGCTCGTGGGGTCAGGGTGGTGTCGAGGATGAGCTGCAGTAGGTGCATGAAGGTTGGTGGTCCAAGGCAGACTTGGACCATCTTCCTCCAGGGGTTTCCACAGTGAATCATCTTTTTCTATCTAGATCTTCTACTCTGACTCCAACTACCTCCATGTCCTCCCTCACTGCATCCATCAATCTCCTCTTTGTCTCCTACCTGGTTGCTCCATCTCTAGGATCATTCTTCTACCACTGTCTCCACTGTCCCTCCTCTGAACATGTCCAAACCATCTCAATCTGTCTTTTATAGCTTTTTCTCCAAACCTTCCTGTCTGTCGTCCATCTAATCACCTCATTCCTGATCCTGTCCATCCGTGTCTCCACCTCCAGCTCTGTCTCCTGTCTTCTACCTATTCCTAGTGTCTCTAATCCATCCACCATGGTTGGTCTCACCAATGTCCTGTAAACCTTTCATTGGTCTAAAGCAGACACAGGCAAATATTTTGACCCCTGGGACACAAGGTCAAAATTTGGACCAAACTGCTGGTTCAGCAGCAGATGGATGGACCTAAAGTGCTCCACAGTGCCACCTATAGAAAAAGCATAGGGAAGCATGGCAGGAGGCAGAGGGGTAATTCCAAACCATTCACCCAGTTCAGTTAATTCATTAAGTGTTTGGGGGGAAAAAGGAAAATGATGGTCATGGTTAGGCTCCGTCATGGTTTAGGGCTGAATTTCAAGAACCACCGACAAAGTACAGCCATAAATCAACACCAGTAAAGAGAAGAACGGGATAAAAACCAAACAGTTTATTTATTATATACATTCAATGATAATGAGGAGAATAAACAGAAGGTGACAACGAGGAGAGAAAATAATACGGTGAGAAAAATACATGAGAAAAATCCACTTGGATCAACGGGTCCAGAAGCATGTGACATCTCCGAGAAAAAAAAAAAAAAAAAAAAAAATCATCCACATGCAATTCAAACCCTTTTATTAAATCCCTGTACAAAAAAACTCCCACTGTGTCGACTGGAGCTCAGTGCACGGAGTCGGAGGAGAACTGGTACTAATCTCTGCAGTTGTTCCAGCAGCCTGTTAAATAGGATTCACTCCAACCAGAGGAGCCCAGCGGAGCTGCTGCAGTGGTGTGATAACTCCACCCGCCCCTGCTGCTGCTCCCCCTCTGGTACCAGTGTCTGACAGCTGGACACGCGAGGCGTAGATGTTGACAAACGAGCATCTCCATCATCCTCTGCAGGAACCAAAGATCTCGGCCCAGGCCTGGGTTCGGTGTCGTCCGTGAAATTTACTTTCATTAATAAAAGCAAATCCAGGCGGAGGTGGGACGGGGTGAGGTGGGGGCGGACAGATTGGACTCCATGACGGGAGATGATGAAGGTCACGGAGACACGGAGCAGCCGTAACCCAGGTTATTGACATGGACGCAAACAGCTGCTGCAGGGACCGTCTGCCACTTCCTCCACCCAAAACTCCACGAGGCATGTCCGATATTTTACATTTGCCGATATTGTCTGAATACTTAATTTTCGATTCCGATATTAATCGATATCTGCAGCCTTTTGCGTACAAAATTGAGGTGAACGTCTCGAGACCTTTTGTGCGATTCTAGCAAATTTGACAAAATCCAGACGTCCGATCGTCAGATTCTCATTATCGTAAGAAAATCCGATAAAGTTCTTACCAATATTTCATAGGTTTTTTTTCCAACAATAATGAAAAACGATAACGATCTTGCTGATTTTTGCGTGATTCTACTAACATCAGGCCGACAATATCGGAAAACCAAAATATCGGACATCCCTACTATTCTTTGGACCTTCAGTGAGATAAAGGTCTTCATTAATACTCTCTCCTCTGCTCCTCCTCTGCTCCTCCTCCTCCTGCACTATAATTTAACTTCATGCACGAATAAAACAAACTAAAAACCAAACATCCTGACCGACAGCCGTCCCTCCACAAAAGCATGCACGGCGACACTGATAATACTCGTAAGGGATAATAAGACAAAAATAGGAGGTTTGAGCCTTGAAAATACTTATTGGACCAAATGCACAGGGTTTCCACAATCGTACAAGACAACGCCGGCGCCCCCTAGCACCACCCTGAGCCGCCAGCGTCCGGCGAGAGGAGAAGAAGGGACGGTCGGGGACGTTATTCTGTCAGCTAATGATAAATGGCTCAGCTTCTCACCTTCAGCGTCCCTGCTCTGAACACCCACTCAGTGTTTCATTGTTCAAAAGGCGGCCACCGCTGGGCCACGGGGCCCGTCTGACATTGTGTGAATGTTTCTCCCACGTTTACTTCGCCTGTAATTTGGACCTGCTGACAAAACGCAACCGCAATTAAAAAAAAAAAAAAAAAACGAAACACCATCCTCATGAGTCGACCTCTGTTTCTGCACTTCCCTCATGATTCCATCTGTTGGCTTTTTATCCTCCCACACTCTGCAGTATTTCCCTTCTCTGTCGACAGCGCCATCTTGTGTTTAATACATCTTTTTTTTTTTTCCTTTTTACACAAAAAAAAAACAAAAATGAGAAACAATAACTTAAGGCCAGGAGCTCAGAGCGACGTCGGATTCCTGACTGTTGTCATTTCAAAGCCTGTGTTTCAACACTGGAGTAAAAAGAAGAGGAAAAAAAAGATGCAGCATTTAACGTCAAACTGAATAAAAGAAAAGAAAAGAAAAGAAAAACAGACGCAAAAACAAAACAAGAAATACATTTGCAGCTGAAATGTGCTTTTTTTTCAAGGTAAAATCTTTGGGAACAAAAGCAATAACATGATAGGTGTAGATATAGAGGACGTAGAAATGTTCTGCTGGTCTGCAGTCGCCGTGTGACACCATCACACAAGGACAACACAAAATAATAACAGAAGGACGAGAAACACTGGTGTGAATCAGAAATAGAAACGTTCCATTTTTTTTGGCTCACTCCTTCTCTCTTTGTTTCTCCCTAATCTCTCAGCTTCAATCTGCTCCTCAGCTGAGTGGAAGATGAAGAAGAAGCTGATCCAGACAGGAACATCACAGCCGGTCAGAAGGGATTTCCATTCTGCTGACAGACACATTAACTCACTGCTGAGGACGGAGATTTCACCTCCAATCTGCTGGAATAAATCTGCTTTATACGTGTTTGACAAATCTGCCTCGGTGGCCGATGTCTAACGGCTATAAAACACACGGCGAGTCCTTTTTTGGACGCTGGGCCGTCAGCAGATCCAGGCTGAGGGGAAGCACGCTCTTATTTTTAACATGGACAAAAATACTGGGATGGATCTTCCTGTCGCTGAGGAGCGGGAGGCGAGCGGAGCAGCAGCAAAGAGTGAAATGACCGGACAGTTAAAACAAACTCCTCCTCTTCTCCAGGTGTGTCTGAGCGGCAGCCAATCAGAGGCCAGGAAATGAAAAGCTGAGGTAATGCAGGATAAACCAATATTTTTTCCCCGTTTTGTCCTTGTAACTTCTTGTAACTTTTTTTAAGCACATCCAGGTTTTTTCTTTTTTTTCATTTTTAAAGTAGAGAAAAATTTGGAAAAATGGCAACGACAAGAACAGAAAAAAAACCCCTTCTTCCTATGTAGTGTTGTTCATGACTGGGATGTCAGTGGTGTCTGTCAGTTGCCTGCGGCGGAAACCTCCACGTTTGACAAAATAGCGCCCCCCTCTGGGGAGCTGTGAGGAGTTTGATTTTTATACCACAACATGAAACCCAACGAGCGTCTCCTCTGTGAGGGTGTAGCTTTGCAACCGTGTAGTGTTTCAAAATAAAACAAACAAACAAACAACAAACAAACGTCAGTACCGTTTTGTTTCAGGTGACGCTGTGCGGCAGTTCCATCACCTGGGCCAGGTCAGGTCAGGTCAGGTCAGGTCAGGTCAGGTCAGCAGAGAAATGTAAACCAAAAGATAGTGTGTGTATCGGGGGGTAAAGTATAAGTATGAGGTCTAAATACATGGGACAGGGCGGTGGATATAGTCAGAGATCAGAGGCTCGTGGGTGGAGGAGGGGACGGGAGGAGGCGATGGGCAGGATGGTGTAGTTCAGGATTCTTCTCAGGTCCCAGAGTGTTCGGAAAAACTGGCCCAAACTGAGCCACGTCGATGGGAGCGGACGACTCCACGGCTCGTGATCCTGATCCGGGTTTTTTTTTCCCCCCATTGTTTCCACGTCAGGGACAGAGAGAAGTGAGAGGAATTTGACTTGATGATGTGGCTTCATCACCACAAAGGGGGAGGGTGACAAAAATCGGACTTCCATCCCTTCAGTCCACCTGCAAAAAAAGAAACTGGAGTGGAGCTCCTGCCAGGAAAAACTTGGAAAAGTGTTTTGGACCGATGTGAAATTCCTTTCGTGGTGTTTTAGTAGGGAGCGAATCTACTGTATCCTGCTCGGTATAAACTGGCCTGGAAGACAGAGAGGACACAAGTAGTGAGACAAGGACGAGAAAGAAGGAGGAGAAGAATCGTATCACCTTTTTGAGGACACACCCCCTACTGGCCATTTATTGTAACATGGTTTCCTCCGATTAAACATTTAATCTAAACTGATCCAGAATATGAACAAAAGTCAAATAAATCAGTGTCTTTTCCTCACCATGGCTCCGACTCCGTAAGCAGCAGCGGCAGGAGCTAAAGCGTGGTATGGATCTGTGGTGTAAACCCGGCCATAACTGGAAAAACAAACACAGAAAAGTTCAGAATAAATCATTAAAATAAAACCTTAAAAACTGAATTTAGGAGTTTGTGTATTGTATTTTATTTTTTTTAATTTATTTTTTACTTTTTAAGAGCAGTTCTTACAAGAAAGACTAAGGCAAAAAAAACATTTTATTTTTCTAAACTTCCTAACAAAGACAAAGAGGCATCAACGGCCTCATAAATCTGAGAGAAGACGATTGGATAAAAGGAAACAAAAATCACTTTTCAGATTTGAGATGATTGGTTAAGAGCTGATCCAGATCTTGGACTCATTAAAGTGTCAGTTTATCCAGATGAGATTGTTCTGATTTACTGTCCTGTCTGATCTGGACCAACATTTTAATCCATTAAATCAGAGAGAAACAGGTTTTAAAGTGGAGTTAAAGTGATCGCTGTTCTGATTGGTTAGAATTCAGTTGTGGCTGAAACAGTGATTAAAGAGTTAAATGATGAGGAACGACGTTAAAATTCTCATTTCTATATAGAACGACCAGTTTGACTGACTGGGAATGTTCTGAACGGAATAATGTGGATTAGCTCAAAATCTTTGCCTAATAATAATTTGGATTAATCACGAAAAAGATGAGAAACACTGACCTCTACCTGCAGCTTTGTGTCCCAGTAATTGAGACACTTTTAATTATTGAATTTGGGAAAGTGGATTTATTAATTACTTTTTAATAACACCAGCAATTAAGAATAATTGTGATTAAAAAAGATTGATTAGATTTGATTAATCAAATTCATGATTAACCAGGGTTAATCTCAATTAATCATGATTAATTATGATAAATTAAGATCCATAATGATGTTGTCAACTGTTTGGGGTCCGAGGCGCTGCCTCTGATCACATGACCGTTCAGGTGAACGATCAAAAATGTCAGACAACATCTGCACACATGTCCATTATCAGCGTGTCCGTCCCTGTCCCTGTCCTTGTGTCCTCGCCGTCGAGAGGAAACACAGTGAAAGACAACCTTCAGTTTGTCTCTACATGATCCTGGGATACACTGTCAGAACGGAGAAGCTTCAAAGGCTGCTCCGCCCGTGACTCCTCGTCTCCAGATGACGTGTGTGTGTGAGTGTGTGTGTGTGAGAGAGTGTGTGAGAGTGCGGATGGTCATGACCTCACCTGTCACTGTAGGCAGCAGCTGCAGCTGTCGCCCCAGTTACAGCTGCGGGCTGAGCGTAGCGGTATGCAGCGGCGGCGGCGGCAGCAGCAGCAGGGTAGCCTCCCTGGAGACACACACGTACACGCACACACACACACACACACACACACACGTATATGAGCGGAGTCACATGTCTCCAAGGAACAATACGACTAAGTGGAGTTTAAGATGGAGAATTACAGAGGGTGGAGGAGGAGGTGGAGGAGGAGGAGGTGCAATATACTGTAAAACACTGATCAAAATGTTAATGAACAGTTAAGGACAAAGGTATGGACTTCTGAGGAAATAAGGGACTCAACATCATAGGTGTGTAGTGGAAAAATATGTGTGACACGATATGTATCGCGATACAACGGTAGCCTTACGATATATCGCAATACAATAACCTCAATCCAAGGGTTTGATAAAACGTAGATTCAAGCAGATATATTTCTCAACCAAGACCAAACTGAACAAATAAGTAGTATGTGCAACCTAAACCAGTGGTCCCCAACCACTGGGCCGGGGACCGGTAGCGGTCCGTGGGTGAATTGGTGCTGGGCCGCAGAGAAATAATGTTTCCTTTTTGCCCCATCTGTCTATTACTTCCACTTGATTCTAACTTTTTATGCTGGTCTGGTAGCAGAAAGTTATAGGCTGTGTGCACTTGAGAAATCCTAGTTGTGCCCATGCACAGTTAATTCTGGTAGGAAGATTTTATAGGTAGGAAAATATTTCAGAACACCAGAAATTTCATTTTATTAAGTGGTATTTATCTGCCACAACTTAACGACCGGTCCGTAAAAAAAGTATCAGACATTTAAACCAGTCGGTGATGAAAAAAAGGTCGGGGAACACTGACCTAAACAACGCAAACGGAGAACCGCAAAACACTCTATATCGGCCTAGCCGTATTTTCTTACAACACAATTAAATAAGGGTTTTTGAGATTTTCTTTCCATTTGATGGTTGTCTTAAATGTACCTCGTCACCTGTTCACCACGCTCATTTTCTAAGACTAAAATACTCAAGCACAGCACCCTCTGGTGGCTGGGACAACAATTTTCCGTATAATTAAGATGTAAGGTAGGTTGACAAGCTTTGTGATTTGCGTCCTAACTTGCGTTTCTCCTCAATGTTGGAGTTCCTGTCAATCTTGCATGATTATAAAATTGTCCTCAACTGTTCAAAAACAATTATATCCATTCTTTGGTGAAATAACAGTAATAAATGATTTAAATAATAAATAATCATTTTTGCAGCAAATATTGCCATTACGTTAGTATATTGCATTTGTGTGTGTGAAGACAGGAGTGGGTGGTGTGGTGTGGGATGTGGGACAAGACGTGATGTATCAGCGGGAGGAGGACGAGTTACATGGATTAATGTTGTCACTACAGGAGAGGGGATTAAAAAAGAACTACAACGTCTGATGGACAAGAAAAAAAACCTCCAGTCTTGATGAGACAAGATTTCAACTAATGGATGTCAACATTCTGAGTCCATGAGGGGGAGGTGGAGGTGAAGGGTGGAGGAGTAGATGTGTCAAATACATTTGTTATTGTCATAACTGTGATTAATTCTGGTCTTACACATGGATTCAGGAGTAAAGAAATAAAACACACAGGGGAAGGTGAAGGATAAAAAAAATAACACACACACAAACACACACCCACACGAGCCTCAGCTGACACTAATGATCACATGATCCTCACATCCATGCAGATCCCAGATTGTTATTTAACCCTACTCAGATAGGAAACACAACAGAGCTGCGTTTGGACCTGATCGGAACAGAAACACAGCGAAGCACGACAGAAACACGCCGGCATTCTGCGAGACGCCTGCAGGCGGAGGAACGGGGGAGGGAGAGAGACAGGCTCATTAGAAGGGAGAGTTAGAACCAGGCCTTTTGGGTGAGTGAAGGGAGAGGAGGACGGGGACTGTAATAATACAATATCTGCATGCAGCAGCTCATCAGCACATGCGACAGGAGAACCCAGGGTGGAGCGGGAGGTAACAGAGAGGGGGGGAGTGGGACGGGGGCGGGTGGGGTTCAGAGATGTTAATTCAGGAAGAGACCATGTTCTCGAGGATCTTAGAGACCAGAGGTCTGACCAGACGTCTGCTGCTGAAGTGTCAGCCTCAGAACTGAACGTCATGATGCATCGTTAGCTTAAAGAATTCTGTCGCAGATTTGTTCAAACTGGAGTTTATTTTGGAGACATTTTTGCAAAGCTAAGAGACAGAAGAGACACGGCTCTTTTTTTTGCAACAATGTAGAAATATAAATATATAAAAACACAACTCTAATTTTAGTGGTTTAGTCAACAGACGAAGAAAGGCCCTCCCCCACAGCAGGAAAGATACATTTCAGAGTTAGTAGAAGCACAAAAAAAAAAATCCAAAGTATTTTTTTTCAATTATTATTATTATTATCACAACTAAAATACAACATGATCCAGACCAGATCAGAGGATGATTGGTAAGATCAGAGATAGTAGTAGAGTAACAACAATGCACACTGTGGGTTTGATGTTGAGTTGACCCTACCTGAGGCAATCTGGGACTAAGGACTGAGTCCTGAAACACTAGTCTATAGAGAGAACAGAAACAACCGTTGTCAACCTGGATACACACTCACTCACACTCACACACACACACTTTTGTCATGAATTCACACACTTGTCCAGTGGCAAACGCTGCCACCTCTGCCCACAGAGCGACCTTTGGGGTGGCGGTGTCTGAGACCCTCCGTCCTAAAGACGTCCTTCACACCCTCCGGATCATATGACTCCACCGGTCAAGTCCGGACTTTGTTAAACAATTTCTCCCTCTCCTCAAACACCCACAGCCTTAGAACATGTGGTGTGTGTTGCATGAAAAGGTTTTTTTTTTTTCATTTTTAGAAATCGTGGGCTCATTCACCTGGACGCAGGCAGCTCTGTGCAGGGCAAGACTGGACGACACATGCAGAATCACCCCCAGAAGGGAAACAAAGACCAGGAGAGAGGTGTGAGGGAGGGGGGGACAGAGCGGGCGTGTAGTGGGTGGGTGAGTTTACTTACATACAAGTCGGCAGCTCCGTAAAACCCATCCTGATACACCACACTGAGAGACGAAGAAGATAAGATGGGGACAAGGGGGCGAGGGAGGAGTGGGGCAGGTTGGGGGGTGCAAATGGAGTGGTGCACACAGTCCCAAAAAAGTGGATGATGGTCACAGCAAAAAAAAAAAGGAGAGAGAGATAGAGAGAGAGAACAAGAGACAGAGAGAGAGAGAGAGAGAGAGAATTATTTCACACCCATGCAGCATGCAGAGGTAAACACCACTTCCATTTAAACTCCATAACCGCAGCACAAAAGATTCCACACCAGAGCGGCGGGGGCCAAAGGAGTTCACTCCGCTGAACCAATTAAATCTTATTGGCCCCCAGTCAGTGAAAGAATTGAAGGCAGCAAACGCCGCTCTGACGCTCTGGTGGTAATATGAGAGAGGTGCGGTTTAGAATGGAGCAGAAATGGGAGGGGTATCTCCATCAGTCCCCCACTAACACCCCCGTTACTGTAGCTTGGTTTCAATGTCATCATCGTGAGCAACCACAAGGCCATTAACCAATCAATTCTGCTCTGATCTAAATGTCACTGCAGTCATAATCCCATTAGCCAATCACCACAGCACAGCAACGACATGCACAGTTCAAGAAGTGTCAGGAAAAAAAACACAAAAACAAAATAAAATAAAACCCGACAACATGGCTGCAAATATTTGAATCAAATCTGTGCGACTGATTCTGTCTCTGCCTCCGTGACTGGCTGTGGTTTCTGTGTGTGTGTGTTTATGCAAATGTCTCCGCTCAGGGCAGTGACTGTGTGTTTACTCCAATAACCTTTAATGCTGTAATCATTCATGGAAACTACTCCACAGAACAGTTCGTGTCCTAACAAACTACACACCAGCTCGACTGCAGTGTGTGGACGAGTCCGTGTGTGTGTGAACAGAGACCTGGTCAACTAGGTTTTTCCAAATAGCATTAATGGGATTTTGCCCAAATTTTACCAACCAATCAGTGTTTTCTGTGTGTGTGTGTGTGTGGTCAAACGCTCGTGTTTGAACTTCTTACCCGGGGTAGGCAGGGATGGCCGGCTGAGGCACAGCAGCACGTACGGCGCTGTACACGGGCCGACCTCTACCACGGAGGTGAGCGCCGCGGAACGCCGCCGCCGCCGTTGTGGCCGCGGCTGCTGCAGACGGGTAGGGAAACCCTGGGACTGGATACAGGAGAGAGGGAGCAGAGATGAGGGAACGTTTTTAAAATGCAAGAAAAACAGAGCAGCGGAAACCTGGATGAATTAAGAAGCAGGAGGAAAGGAATAATCCCAATAAAGCCTTCAGGGCTTAATAGATGTAAAAGCATTGAAGAGGAAAAACACTCGGCAAACGCTGCATTAAAATGAATTTATGATTGGACGGAGACACAAATGCAAAATAGGCCAGAGAGGAAGGTGAAGAAGATGGAGATGAGATGGTTTTACCTGCATATAGCTCTGGTCCGTACACAGCCCCCACCATGGGACTCAGCTTCCAACCTGCTGAAGGTCACAGAGAGAGAGGAGCAGGAGGACGTAAGGATCTTCTCATAAATCACATCCATTCTACTGCACACGGGTTAATGTACTGCACTGGGTTCAAACACAAACTACACCTCCAGAGAAATACTGTCACCGCTTTTAAAAAATGCATTAAAACATAAGTGGAATTTTGCCCGTTGTCGTCCTCCCCGACTCCCCGCTCCCCGTCACCGCCCCCTGGTAGATTAAAAACATGAGACGCTCATGTTTCTGCAGCGGCTGTGGCTGGATTTTCATTTTCATGATCCATTGCATGTTTACCACGGCGGACAGATCTGGACTGCAGGGCGGGAGGAAGTACTTAAGTGTTGTGCTCTTGATTATGCTCAAAATACATTTACAAGTAAAAAGCAACATGAATGGGTTCCTTAAATTTTGTGTTTGTTGGATATGGTTTTTGATCTATAGCTCAACTTGAGTTGCGGGTTGAACTCCCAAGTCTTCCAGTTGTAAATGCAAAATATTGCAAATATACACCTTATTCCAGACCATGTGGCACACTTTACAAATAAAATATACGGTTCTTCAAACTGGTCTGTTCCAAGTTGCTCAAAATGTAATTACAAGTAAAAAGCAACATGACCATGTTTGATATTATTTACGTTGTCTATTTTGGTCATGTTTTCATCTGATGTGGTTGTGGGTTGAACTCTGCTTGTCATGTTTATATTAAAGGTTAGAAAAACACAGATACAACATTATGTAAACACAACTTCTCTTGTTTTACTTGGTATATAGCAGGCATGGCCAAACTAAGGCCCGGGGTCTAGATGCGGCCCGTTGAGCTTCTCAAAGCGGCCCACCAACCTTGTCCAAATTAATTACTTATATTATAATTATACTTCTGCCTTTTCCCTGCAATGCCTGTGTTTCCCCAGTGGATGGCATCACTAATACTATTAAAAATAGAGCATCTTATAAAGTCAAGGAGTCAAACCACTGTCTCTTATACACATCTAATGGCTAGGATTCCATCATCAATAATGCAACTATATTTGATTAAGAAATATTTTCTCAGTGAAGACAACAACAATAAACTCAAAATGATGCAGAGTCATTGATACAAGATTCAGATGTGTATAAGAGACAGGGGTTGAACTCTGCTTGTCATGTTTATATTAAAGGTTAGAAAAACACAGATACAACATTATGTAAACACAACTTCTCTTGTTTTACTTGGTATATAGCAGGCATGGCCAAACTGAGGCCCGGGGTCTAGATGCGGCCCGTTGAGCTTCTCAAAGCGGCCCACCAACCTTGTCCAAATTAATTACTTATATTATAATTATACTTCTGCCTTTTCCCTGCAATGCCTGTGTTTCCCCAGTGGATGGCATCACAAAGAATATTAAAAATAGAGCGTTTGGTTTTATACATGACTTTTGCAGATCATTTATCGTATTTTGAACCAACGCTCCATCTTTCTGCCTCTGTGTCCAATTTCAGGACCAATTGTGGCCCACGAGTCAAAAAGTTTGCCCACCCTGGTATACCTAACTTTTTTTTTTTTTTTTTAAATCAGTGTATTCCTGTCATGTGTCTGAAACCCTTGCATTTGCGAGTAAACAAGTGGTGCGGACACGGTGCAGGTCAGCCACCTCCGCGGCTCCTGTGTTGTTGGGATTACTGTGCAGGCTGCAGGTATATTGTTAGTGTGTGTCAGTTTGATTGTTACCATAAGGCAGCGCGCTGAGAGCCTCCCCGTTAGGATAAGGGCTGACGATTTTCTTGTTAGTCATGACCCTGGCAGTGGCGTTATTCACCTGGGGATGAAGCAGCAGACGGTCACAGACGCAGACAGCACAGTTCAAGAGAGGAGAGTAAAGCAGCACACACTGTAGATCAGAAATAACTAGATCCCACGGCTGAGCTTGACACATACTCATCAGTGTCGGCCATTGTTTCAGGTTCACTGTCAGTCTAGTCTGGATTTTTTTCACAGGCTTTTATTTTGACGTTTCTAAAGCGGTAAATAACTCATCTTTATTCTACGTGCTCGACCGTGCGGCTGGTTTCAAGTCAAAACTCTGGGGCCACTGACAATATGAATTTGCTGATAAATAGTTGTGACAATAATTAATGTTCTAATTGTTTTAATTATGCCACGTTGCTCTGACGGCGCTCGCACCCCTGTCATCTGTGTGCGGTGGGTGTTTGCTGTCCTCCAACTTCTTGTTTGCTTGTTGAAGTGGACAGTAATTGTTTTGGGCTTTTTGTTTGAGTCATCGTGCAATTAAAGGCAAATTACCCAGCAGGGATTTGGTGACTCACTGTGGGCAGGAGATAAGGGCTGCTACGGGCCACGTTGCTCATGTTGCTGTGGTGACCACACTTAGCAAAGGAAATGTCGCTGTGTGTTTTGGTCATGCATAGATATGGTGCAGTACGGTACGACTGACATTTCAGGGGGGGGGCGCGCCGGGGTCTTGGAGACCAAGATGTCTGTGAATTTCTTCTGTGATCTTCAGAGGCTTCCAATCTGGTCTCTTGATCTGTCCTCATCTTCCACTGATGGGTTTTAAGAGCGAGAGATTGTAGCTCCCAGTAATAACAGGGACTGTAGCATTGAGCAGTTAACGCTTCATATCTTCTCGTCTGATAGGACCAGGATTTATGACCTTTAGTCGCGCTGAGGGAAACAGTGTTCCTGCATAATGAAGACGCAGGGAAGCAGAATGGCAGAGCTGATGTTTACTTACCCTCAGCACTCATTTCAAGGGGCATTAAGGCCTGGACATCTATGTATTCCCCCTCCTGGTGAGTCACTCTTTATCTGCTCTGCTTTATTCAAATGGCAAAAGGGCTTTACTTCATTTGTGCCTGATTGCAGCCACAAGGTAAGTGGAGACTGTTTGAATTATCCTGCCCTGTTGCCCCATAGGACACTGTCGCCCGTCAGTGACTAAATTATACTGCCTGCTATAAAAGGAACGGGTTAAAAAGATCTGATTGAAGGTGACTTTCCTCAATATTTCAGGTGTTTTCAGCTGCAAACAACTTTTTTTCTAGACTATTTACTATTTATATAGGGTTTAAAAACAACATTTAATCCATAAAGACTCTTTATTTAAATTGTGGAAATTGAAGCCCTGTCAGGACGTGGTCAGAGTCACCACTGGCATAATCGAAAATTTTTTTTCGCTTCTTTTTTTTAAGAAAACAAAAGTGTATTTTTTTAATGAAAATGAATATTTACAGTAAAGTTGTTTTTGTAGCATCGTTTCAATAATGTCCTCTTGTGGCCATAAATGATACGGTGTATATTTTTGGAATCCAAGCCGTGAAACCAGCCAAACTTTTCTTTTTTTTGCACCGTTGATGAACTGATTATCAAGCAGGTATTTTTAAAGTAACGCATGCAAATCGACAAAGGTTTTGAATACTTTCTCATCCCCTCATCAACTTGCCTTCCCATCCCTTCCTGACAAATAGATAAAAACTCAACAAATCCACATTTCCATATGAAACCAAACTTGTGGGGTTTACATTTCTACAAAAAAAAAAAAAAGAAATAAATACGAGGGAGAGGGGAGAGAAAGGGGGTGCAAAAAACATTTGTTTGACAAAATCAATAATCGTATAACACAGAAATTACACGCAGCCATATATATGGGCGGGACACATGCCCAAGAGTGAGTATCAAACAAACCAAAAAAAGGAAATAAATAAACAGCTCAGCCAATCAGCAAGCCTTGGATGCAGCATAGAGACCAATAAAAACGATCACAGAACTCCCACATACAAACACATACAGGACGAAGATGGGACAGGAACGTTAGGGGGGAGGAGGGGATGCAAGTGAGGAGAGACAGAGCCAGTCCATGGACAAAAACAGGGGACTCTGGGGGACGGGGGGGTATGAAGAGAGACAGAAAAGAAGGGAGACAGGTTTACATGAGCAACCAAAGAAAAACAAGTACTGTTTAAAAAAACACAACATGTATATATCAAGGTGCATCATTCAAATAAAGCAATTAGATTTGGTGACCATTCTCCTGAAAATATCATTATATGTGGTGGGTCGAGAAACAGAGCACCAAAAAGATGAAGGGGAAAGATAGAGAGAGGGAGAGAGGGAGGGAGAGAGAGAGAGAGGGAGGGAGGGAGAGAGATGGTGAGGGAGAGCAAGTGTAAGTGAGAGAGAGCAATCCTCATTCCCAAAAAAGGAGAGAAATCAAAAAATAAAATAAACATGAGTTACTATGCCAGGCATTAGAACTGTGTGTGTCACAAACCCAGACTAGTACACTGCAACTACCACTACGACTACAATTACTAGTACACAGACAATTCACTACGAGAAAAACCAAACCAAAACAGAGAGGAGGAGGAAGAGAGAAAAGGCAGCATAAGAGAAACCCCAACACACTGCGAGGTAAACCCCAGATCGGTTTAGAGATGCATATGGTGACACGACGCTGAGGTCGGTCTGGTCGAGAAATCACTCTCTACCACCTGACTCAAACACCTGGGAACTACACAAGATATGGTTTACAATGCATCATGGGAGTGTGCAAGCTCAACAGGGTGTCTATCATTTGTTATGGATTTCTTTGGAAACATAAGGTGCTGTGGAAAATTACAGGTAACATGACGTGACACTGGATTGATGAGTTTTAACGTACGCCATATAATCAAAGGGAACTGATTTGTGCAGCCAAAAGTATTTCATAAAAAGTATTATGCAGTACAAGGAAACACAAATGTTTGTTAAGAATACCTACAAACAGGCCAAAAAAGTTGATTTGAACTTTGCAATTTCCATTTCTGATCAAATTAAAGGTCCAAACATTGGATTTTTAAATTTATTTTTTCAATTCTCAATTGCCCCACAGGAGAAATAAAGTTTTCTGAATCGGAAACTTTTACATTTTTTTGTTTTCCAGTTGTTCTCTAATACATGCAGCATTTGAAACATTGATTTATGTTTTTTTTTTAACTTTCTCCACTCAGGATTCACATCAAATGTACATCAGATATTGATTGTAAACTCTAGAAGGATCACGGAACTACGGAACGATCCACATCACGTGGGGGTTGCACTTCCTTGGAGCATTTGTAACCAGGAAGTGCGATGTGAAGATGATACGATTGTTGATTGTAATTAATTACGACGAGGGAAGCCGCACATGTCGAGTCAAACAGAGAATTAATCAGATGGACTGGGGAATCGCTGTGAGACTGCAGCGAGGAGAGAATTATTACATTTGGTCGTTCACAGTCAGGCGTTAATGACATGGCGGGCGGACAAACGGGCATGTGGAGAAAATATTATGGCTGGAAGGATCTGAGGTGCGAAGCCATTCGGAGCGCGTCTGGTTTTGTGTCTTGTGTCCATTGTGTAGTCGTTGAATTACGTTGACTTTTCAGATTTAATTTTGCTTCGGAAAACTGTGCAATTGATCAGGTTTATTTTAGTTTTTCTGTATTTTCTCAAAAGCGGATGCAATAATTAAAGGCCCATTTCTGGGGTGGGAGTCATGTGTGTGTGCGGGAAGGGGGGGGGTCAATTCAGTGATAAATGATTGTACAAAACTTACCGTTGCCGTAGAAACAGCGGGTTGTTACCGTGGAGACTGACAACAACACACAGAAGTCGTCAGGGAAACAGAAAAAATATAATAAATAAAGGAACAAATATTCCTAGTAACAAAATGAAACCTATGTCTACACCCTTCACCCCACCCTCCCAAAACCCTGGTTCCCTCAGTGATAAATAAATAAAAACCTGACAGCAGAGTTACAGCTCAAAACAAGGTGTGAGAGAGGGAAGGAGAAAGGGGGGAGAAGATGGGAGCTCTCGCTGTTGAACGGAGCGTCGAGCGTCAGAACAATCAGAACAGTGACAGGAAGTTATTTGGTGCTCTAGAGAACAGAAGTCATGGAACAGGAGAATGGAGATATGGGGAAACCTATTTACTACTCCCCCAAAAATACAAGAAAAAATATCCATCTGAATAATAATCGAGGGCAGTTCCAAAGAGAGGATGGGGGAGTCACGTCACCCTCCGTCATAAGAGTCAGGGCTCATAAGAGTCAGGGCTGCTCCAAAGCTCTTTCCTCCAGTCAAAAGGACAAGCAGAATTATTCTGATCTGGTTAAATCCAGAGTATTTGATCATGGTGGAGGTGGACGGATGTTTATCTGTTTAGTTTTTTAATCTGTCACCAAAAAAAAACATCCGAATTGAAGAAAGTGGTAAGAAAAAAAGAAAGGAAATTAGAAAATAATGAAGACGAAAAAAGGGTGAAACACAGTTGACAGAGGAGGGAATAGTTAAACTGTTAAGACTGATTCAGACAGGTTTCCAACGTAAACAACAGACCAACATGACTGGCAGTGACAGGATGACGGGACGAGAGGGGACAGAAGAGTCAGAAGACAAACCAGGACAGAGGCTCTGGAAATGTTTCAAATAAAATCTGCGTTCCTTCTCCAGAATTTTTCTCCATTTCCACCCGAGGACAAAGCAAACATATGCAAACCAACACTTGCACATTTTGTTCCACAGACTTTCCTGAGCCGACCCATGCAGAAACGGAAAGTTCTGATAGCGAAAAAAAAAAGAAAAAAAAAAAAGAAAAACAAAAGAGGGCAGAATTTTCAGATCCATCCAAAGCAAACAGAGGAGGGTTGAGGTGTTTGTTCTTCAAACTGAGACACACAGGGTCTGACGACCCCTTCACTGCAGGCCACCCAGAACAAAATCAGCCAAAAACAACATTCAACCACACAACGTTCACGGAGAACACGGGTCAGAACACGGGTCAGAGGACCCGTGTGAGCAGCAGTGTTGGCTGGTGTCAGACATGCAGACACAACGCACTAAATTCTATTTTCCTCACACTCATGCAATGATGATAACACACTGTTAGGAGATGGGATAACACACCCTGCCCCCTCCCCCCGGCACCACTGGGGGTGTCTGCAACAATTCTGTGCTCCTGTGTTCAAAGGGCAGGAAAAATCTCAGCGCTGTGACGAAGCTCTCACTTTGTCACGAAAATACATACTATATACATATACATACTATATATATATGTATATATATATATAAATCACACAACCTTGAAGGAGCAGCTGATGAAAAGAAAAGGTTCTACATGGTCTTTCTTGAAATAAATATGTATGAAAAATCTAAAATTATTGGAGTTGGAAGAAAATATTGTTAAGCTGATATATTGAGATATTTCATTTAATGATACTACATTATTTTATATGGCAATGTATTTTTTGTTAAGAAGAACAGTTGCAGCATTGGTCCATAGTATTAGTGTTTATATATTTATATACAAATATATACATACACATATATACATATACTGCTACATATAAATATATACATATGTACATATATAGTCCTATATAAATATACGGAAATATATATACATATTAATACTCCTATATATACATATATACATCTATTTACTCCTATATATACATCTTATGTTACCTCCAAACACCAGAAAAACTACATTTTTATATCAGGTTAAAAAACTACATTAACTCCAACTACTGCGTTAATGGGACCATGTAGAAACCTCAACACCTCCTCTGCACCTCCACCTCCACCTACACCTCCACCAC
Organism: Paraplagusia blochii; assembly: GCA_016785265.1. NCBI lineage: Eukaryota > Metazoa > Chordata > Actinopteri > Pleuronectiformes > Cynoglossidae > Paraplagusia > Paraplagusia blochii. The sequence goes on along the minus strand of JAFBJS010000290.1, from coordinate 102,201 downwards.
GCTTTGAGCCAGCACTTGATAAAAAAATAAAAAAAGACAGGCATGCACATATATGAAAACTCATATATGAAACGACAGATGTGACCAAAAAAAGTTGGATCAACATTTGAGTCAGAATGAAGCTGAAGGAGACAATGGCTGCCAAAAATGTGGGCTCGGTGTCAGACAGTTGTTCTGGAGTGCGACTATTTACAGCATGTTGGAACAGACACACAGCCACGATGGGAGTCATGGTGAAGATACAACTATATATAGGCCCATATATGGGAGCCTATATATAGGATAATGCTGAGATGGAACACAAGGAAAAGCAGGGGGAGACAAAGTGAACCATAGTTGAGCCACTTACATGGAGACACTGGGAGCGCACAGGAAACTGACTCCTTCAAAGCACAGAATTTTATTCCAGGTGAAGAGAAGTACAATGGAACCTTCAGCACAATAATCAACCAACCGTCTATGTATGACTGTACAGACTGGAAACCACATTGTCAGAAAAGTTCCTACACTTTTTAAAAGTACATTCTAAACCTTCCATTTGGCAAAAACTCCTTAGATAGTAAGTAAAGATTATTAGGCTGGAATGCTGCCATCTAGTGACTATTACGATTTTTTTATTTTAAGGTTTAGCATTTAATGTCACGTTTCATTAATGAAGGAAAAATATGATAAAAACCCTTATCATTTAAGGGTTTTACAAAGAAGTCAACTCAAAGAAGAAGAAGAAAATTACTTTTTCTTCTATTATTCTTATTTTTAGGTAAAGGCATTGATACTTTGTTGCTTTCAATTACAATTGCTCCAGTTTTAGTAACCTGATTATCTGTAAATGACTCAGTATTGCACCTAAAGTATCACTGCACATATCGTATCACTGCTCCTATATTGTTTGTTTTTTTTAAGGAATTTTAAAAAAGAGAAATCAATGATCGCTATGATGTTTCTTTGTTCTTTTCCTAATAATAAGGATCCAAAAATCTCAGTGCTTCGCAGATGTTTCTGTGATAAAACATTACAAACTTCTACTTTATTCTTATAAAATGATATTCTTATCAAACCAGACATTAAAGTGACCAATCAGAGCAGTTTCATTTAAATCCTCTTTTTAGGAATCATCACCTCATATTTCAGGTGTTTTTTGTGTATAAACCTTTCTGGAAATGTGGTCTGAACTCACATGCACTCCACTGGCAGAAACGTCAAGGTTTAGAACTAAGGACAAACATGCAACCAACCACAGAAAATGTTTGAGTGGGAAAAAGAAAATAATAATAACGAAATAATCAGCCTTTGGTTTTTTTTCACTTCCATATTAACTGAACAAGCTCCATCACCAAAACAAATTCACTAAAGTAGCAGCGGAGAATAAAAAAACATGCAGTTAAAATAAATAGAAGAGCGTCTTTTTTTTCCCTCTGCTGAAGTCACTCTCGTAGGCAACAATGTTCCATATTAAAACACAAGTCATGCACAGTGGGGACATAAAACAGAGGCTAAACCCATGCCAGTAAGAAGCAGTGCAGTCACAGTGACAACACAGTCAAATATTTAGTTCATTAAAACAACAGTGAGCAGAAGGCCATGATTTCAGAGTCGCTGAAGTTCAACAGGAACAAATGAGATTCTTCCTCGGCTGTGGTTTCGCTACAGACTCAGAAAACTCTGAAATGATGTGGACGCTGGAAGCAGGAGTTACTGCAGCAGCGGCAGCATCTGCACAGAGGTAGTGGGAGTGGAGGGCTGTCAGGGAGCAACACCTCACATGGAAAAGTCCGTCTTCCCCTTCTCCCCCCCCTCGGTGGACAGAATGTATAAACACAGAACCACAGTTTGTCCTGCCCGGCCTTTTGTCTCTTCCAGCCCATGCACCATAAACGGAGAGAAACCCGGTCGACACGCTGCTGCTGCGGGACCACCATGCAGCCGAGACGTGACCTGCCGTAGCCCGACACCACTGACGGAGGACGGAGGACAGCGCATGCAAAGAAAAGGACCGAGAACACAAACAGAACTGCTCTACCGTTCTACTGGTCTCATGCAACACTCGGGGGAAGAAAGGGAACCAGATTCAAAAGCGCGTGACGGGGACAACGCCGTCTCCTGACAGATGCAGGAAACATTGTCTCCATAAGGATCCATTCAGCTTGCTGATTGACTGAGGGGAGGAGGTGGAGGTGATGGAGGGAGTTTGTTGTACCAGTGGATGCAGGTGGCTGTGTTTGATTCTCCCCCACGCTGCAGCAGAACTGAGAGTACACAACTGAGAGGGGTCCAGCCAGCCTCATCCATCATGCAAGAACTGACTCGCGCATACACCCACGCTTGTGCACACACACACACACGCACACACACACACACACTCCACAAGGAAATCACCACAGTAAGCCCATGCAGAAATCCTGGCTTACAGTGGCTGCCGTTCAAAGACCCAGAATGAAGGAATGGCTGATTGAATAGCCAATCAAATTAAAAAGAGAGAAAATCTCAGCTCATGCTCATGTGACAAATCAAAAAAAAAAAAAAAAAAAAACGTTTCATAGGAATCCTGGACACGCACAGACATTGGGACACACCCACAAAATAAAAGATGTACACATCTGTGTTAGAAAACCAGTGAACATGCGTCAAGAGTTTGATCCCCAGCATGCTGCCGTTGCACCAGGAGCCATAAGCTTGTCACAACCACTTAGCCACAACACCAGCAGAGGGGAGGAGGGCACAGAAGGGTTTTTACACCGAAGGGTCGAATAAAAGAGCATCTGGCGGCAATCTGCCATGCATCATCCTTTCGCTGCGTTCCTCTTGAACCCTCTGGTGCCAACTACACAAATATCATTCCAATTCTGAGGCAGAAAATAACTTGTGTGTGGAAACACGTAGCGCATCAGTGGGAAAAAAAAAGTGAAAAAAAGATAAAAGTGGAGAGGGAGGAGGGGGACGAAATACTGCAGAGGAACAGTAACCAGCATGCTTAATGTAGTTGTTGCACCCCCAGTCATTCCCACCACAAAACATCGACAAAAAGAAAAGACTTAAAAAATATATGATTAGGAAATTAAAAAACAGAGGAGCAGAGAGAGACCGGGGGATGTGATACCAGTGGGCTGCATCAGAGCATGTCACTACAGGGAGGATGGGAGCTGGCTAGCAGTGAGTGATCGAGCAGAAGTACGATGGGAGTACAAACAAAAGACAGAAGAGGAGAAGAAAAGAGAACAGGAAAGAGAGAGAGAGAGAGAGAGAGGGAGAAAATTACCTCTATCTTACGACCTTCTACCAACGTGCCGTGGAGCTTTTCTCTGGCTTTTTCTGCATCGGCGCTGTTCTCAAACGTCACAAAGCCGAATCCCTGAGGGAGAGAGCGCAGGAACAAACGGCTGGTGTTGAATGAGGGACACTTGAAGTGCATACTGACATTTTAAAATAGATGAAAAAATGTTACGCTGATGTTCTGGAAAGTGCAAAAAAAAAAAAGGGGAGACATAAACGACTGTTAATCCACGGGGGAGTGGGGTGACGTCAGCGCACTCACCTTTGAACCCCTCTCATTAAAAATAATCTCTACATCCAGGATCTTCCCAAATTGCTGCAAATGAATGAATGAGAAAATTAGCGACAAAAATGAAAATAATCAACAATGTTCAATTGATTTCCTCAAAGGACGAATTAACAAGGTCAGGAACTAATATAAATGTTTAAGTTACGGTAACTCCACACTAGGGGTCACTGTTACACAGAAAACCACTTTTTTTCTACTTCAGGGAGTTTTCTGTTGTTTTCTTGGCCGAACTCTTAGCTCTGACTCTGTACCCTAGTTCTCTGCTGCCTGGTCACTGGTGCTAACACAGTGACACACATAAGAGGAATAACACCAACTGTGCTACTGTAGTCTGTGCTACTGTAGTCTGTACTTTTCTCATCTGTACTACTGTAATGTGTACCACCAAAATTCATTCTGTGACATTTCCCTCTTCTTACCCCAAACATCTGCCTGAGATCAGGGTCCCGGAAGCGGAAGGGAATGTTGGAGACATGGAGCCGTTTGGGAGTGCCTTTGGCCTCTGAGGAATCTCCAGCTGATCCTCCTGCTCCTGTGCCTCCTGCGCTACACTGCACACCCGCCTCTCCTTGGGACGTCTCGTCTGGTTTCCCCTGTGGACAGAAGACATGAAAAGAGCTGTAAGGCGTGAATCACACTGCAGTTTCATCAATTCCTGTGTCCGTCAGTTATTTTTATTTCTCTAAACACGGGATTTGCCGCGGTTTTTGACTCCACGGAGAATAAATCAATGAAAGTGTTAAAGGTTGAGGAATGTTGTACTTTACACTCAGATAAAACTGTGAAGTAAATGCAGCAGGTTCTCCACAAGATTTAGAAATTCGATGTGTGTGAGCTCATGTCTTTAGCTGTGTTTGAAAATAAACATTATAATCTTATCTACATTTTTATTTGGCCTCAGTGCTGTGTGGTGAGGTCAAACTCTGGCCATCGTCAACACTCTTGTGGTAAATGTAAAATCTATGAAACACTTGCATCTTGGGGGGAAGAAAATTATTTTAGACTTAATTCATTTGTGCCGAGAGACTACAACAATTAAAAGCTTTTTTTATAATAGTTTTAAACCCCTGTAGAAAAGTATGGTATGATGCAATTACTGTAATACTGCTGAAATTTCCCATAAAGTGTCCCTGCTGCAGCCTGGTTGAAAAAAAACAACATAGTTTTAAGGGGAAACGCTGCTTTGAGACGTCTCTAAAAATTCAACAATTTAGTTGAACATCGCTGTCATGACCTCTGTGGTGTTGGCGTGCACGCTCACGGCCAAACAGTCAAGGCAAATGAAATGTGCTGGTCATCTGTAACATCACGCTAACATGAGTGAAGACAAAAGACTCAGGCGGAGAACGACGGGTTAATGTTCCCTTAAATCCAGACAGCAGATGCGGAGGCAGGTCTGGTCCGCGGGTCTTTACGACCGTTATTAATAGCGTGTCCTAATATTTTATGTGATAAAAGCAATAAACAAAAAAATGTACGTGGAAGCTTCAAAGCATCAACACATAAATATCTCTGAAAATGCGAAAAGCAGGAGCGTGGCCTCCATGATTATTGTAAAATACACCCCATTTGCTCTGACAGTTAACGACCACTTGGGGCATTTGTGAGCAGGCTTACTCACGTTGTTGTTGCCGTTTGCGGAGGTCGGGGCGGTGCCTCCATTAGCGCCAGCCCCTACCTCTGCTCCACCTTGGCCCCCGGCGCTAAACATGGCCCCGGGGCCAAACTCTGTTCCTGGTAGCCCGTTCTGGGGTGGGGGAGGGGGCGGGAACGCTGTAAAGGGTGGAGCCACCAGACCCTCCTGTCCTCCTGTCGAATCCTGGGAGCCCTGCGTGAGGGGGAGGGGGAGAGGGGTTGAAAGAGGAGGAGATAAGTTAACGTATATTTATTTATATATATTACAGTCAGTAAGCCGTGTTTTCATCGGCTGCCGGCTCCAGATGAAGGTAAAAGGAGAGGGTTAAATTCCGGCCTATTGAATTTCACTCTCTCTCTGCCTTTACTCACCAAACCCCCTCTGTCTGTCACTCTGTTCGCTGCATGTGATCCCCTCCCCCCACCCTCCACCTCCATATCTCTGTCAGGCATGTGTTTTCAGTCAGCCGACCATGAAATATTTACAGAAAACACATCTATTATTAACAGCGAAAATTTGATACACAGTGACAAAGACGCAGGCAGATGCTTATGGGCTGCATGGACGCACAAAATGTTAAACAGAACCCATGACATGTTAACTGTGACATGTTTACTGCTGCTGCAGCTGCTGCTGCTGCTCTGGCCATGTTGAGGAGGTCATTCATAATTTAGATTATCAGCAAAACTTCACTGCCGTGGGTCTTTATTTCCTCAAACACCACCAACATCTGTAGGAGCAGCCATAGATTTTTTTTTTGTAATTGTGCAGATGCTGCTGCTGGAGTGGATACATCTTCAGAAGAGCGTGTGCAGATGTAGATGTAGAGGTTGCAGCCTCAGCGATTGCATAAGGTGAAAGAAAAGCAGCGACAGACGTAACGTTTGGGGTCGAAGCTGCTTCTGCTCCGCAGAGGGAATGAAACTGTTTGCCTTGAGATGATAACATGGTCTGGTCGAGCAGTGACTCCTGGAATTAGTCTTCACTAAAACAAACTGTCTGCAGACAGCTGTTTTAATTAGACGCCAAGAATAAGCTCATTCTCCCTCTTTTTCTCTAAACCCCGAGCCTGAATGTAAATTATTTGTTGCAGTAACCATTGCTGCGGCTGTAAACGGCTGATGCTGAAAGGCTCATCTGCGAGACAGCCAGCGTCTGGGGTATGTTCAGCACAGATATGAGGCTTCACCAGGGGAGAAAGGAAGGGGGGAGCCAGGGAGGGGGGAGAACATTTCTGGAAAACATGTCATCAGCCACTCTAATTGTAGTGGGGTGAAGTCAGGACATTAAGTTCAAATGCAAGTTTGATTTTTGTGTCTATGTTTATCAGCCGGTAACAAACCGGGAATGTTAGAATGAACCAGTCACAAAAAAAAAAAACAATTAAACCTGCAGGTTAACTCTCTCACACGGCAGCCCCCAGTCTAGCCTGACTGGGTTAAATCAATGACTCTGAGTTCTTGTCAGAACATGCAGGTCCATAAACATGCAGTAGCCTGTAGTACAGGGTGTGTCCTGTAGTCATTTCCAGCCCACAGCTGAGTCACAAACAATGAAAAAAAGCAGCAGGAAGGAAAAAAAACTTAAACGCTACTGGAACCAATAATAAATTGTATTTTTTCAGGATTGAGGTTGTTGGAGTGAATCCAAAACACTGAATATTCAGGTTAGAAAAAAAACAATCAAATCAATGTTTATAGGTAAATAAAATAAACAGAAGGCTGTCAGTGAAGAAGAACAAAAAGCCAACAACCTCCACGTGCACACTCCTCTCCCGTCAACACTGCCCTACATGGCAGCGTCATCATAGTCCAGGGAGAATGAGGGAAAGGGAAAAAGAAATAATGGAAAAATAGGAAGGGGGGATTTACAGGAGCAGAGGGGGATTGTGGGAATGAATGATGTGCTTTTTTTAAATGTAATGTCTGGTCTCAACACCAACTTTCCAGACTGGATTTTAACACATGGCCATTGGTTTTAAAATAGGCAACGAGAGCAAAAGAAATGATCTACGAGGAGCAGAAATCAGAGCCAATCAGCCGTCGCTGAGACTTTTTCAGCTTTCTTCAAAATCCACAATCTGGTGTTCCTGCTAAAAAGCACCATCTGGAGAAGGAACTTTTGTTTCAGTCTGTGTGTAAACACACACACACACACACACACACACACCAGTTGTGGTACCTGAGCCACCATATGTTTTCCATACATGAGGAAGATGACGAAGAGGAGAAGAGAGAGGAGGAGGAAGAAGAAGAACTGCTTTTTTTTGCAAATCTTTTCATTAGTGAGTCCGTCTGTGGACTGAAGCCCAGACATGAACACAGACACAGCTCATCCTGGTCCTGAACTTGGACCTGGTCCTAAGTCCCTCTGCTTTTTCAATGTATATCGATAATTGACCAGGAAGGTCTTAACCGGGAAATCAGAAATGATCTTCTCAGCTTCTTCTTTTACATTTTCCATGTGGTTGGAGAAAACTGTCTCCATTCTTGCCCCATCATCGCACCCCCGCCCCTGCCCCCCAACACACACCCCACTGCAGCCCTTTGATGGAAGCCAGAGGGAGATTCTTTTTTCTGTCTTTAACAAACCACGACGCCCAGCCCTCCAGTCAACTGCACTGTAATATCCATCAGAGACCAGGTTGCCACCCACCTCCACACATGACACACAAGCTTTGTGCTTCCTGTTCATCAGCCAATCACAAAGCTCTATGGTTGGACCAAGATCCTGAGGTGTGACATGAACACAAACCTCATAGTATATCATTAAATTGAGCCAAAATAGAACTGAATAAGAAAATATGTTAAAATTACATTGTGCAGAACATAGAGAGAACATTGTATTGTACTACAGTAAAGAAACGTAGGCTTCCTTGCCACAAGTATAGCGTAAAAACCTTAGAATACACAAAAGATTGTTTATAACCATAAACAAAAGTACATTACATCGTTTTTTTATAAGTAAATCAGTGCTGCACAGAGTTTTATTATTGAACTGTGTTTTCCACATTATGTTTTGATTCAACTGCAACAGTACAATTGGCTTGTTGATCAAAATCTGTGTTTATAGCGCCTCTCTATGGAATACAGGGGGCGCTGCAATCAACCAAACATAAACATGACAACTTTAGACACATTTTAACAAAAGGGTTTGTCCCTTTTTCAGTGGTTGCCACAGCGAGTCAATGATTGCCACCTCCCTCTCTTCATCTTCTACTCTAACTCCAACTACCTCCATGTCCTCCATCACTGCATCCATCAATCTCCTCTTTGTCTCCTACCTGGTAGCTCCATCTATAGGATCATTCTTCTACCTATGTCTCCACTGTCCCTCCTCTGAACATGTCCAAACCATCTCAATCTGTCCTCTCTATCTGTGTTGTCCCTCTAATCACCTCATTCCTGATCCTGTCCATCCTTGTCTCCCCTAAAGAGAACATAAGTTGTGTTATGCACTTAAACTCCAAATGCTTGATGCATGAAAAAAGCCATGGTCCACAAATGGTCAACAACAAGATTTTGTTCAATCGATGCCCAGATACGGCTGTTGTGTTTGTGTCTCTGATGCAATTTAACTTTCCGTCCACGTGGCCTATGGTAATGTCCCATCATGAATAAATCTGACAACGCTGTCAGCTTGAAATGGAAATTTGATTGAATCGCTATCTTGTGTACTTTCTTGAAATTATTGGTTTCCTTCCGTGAATTCTTGAACAAAACAATATAGAGATTGGAAAATTTTTCATATAAAGATTCCCTTTTCAATCTGAAAGCTGAGGACGCGGCTGCTCGTCAACGACGTCTCTGCGGGTTAATGTTAAAGCCTGTGACATGAAGTCTGTTTGTTGTTGACACTTCTCATCATCATCACCATTAACATGATTATCATAATCACACTGACAACCAACACTCTCTAACACTGAGTCACCTCAGCCAGGGCAACAGGGACTGACATCCAAATAATAAACCATTAAAGAGAGGATGACAGACAAAAACATTAACCTTTAACGAAAATCAGCACAAAAACAAACATTTGTTGAGGCTGATTAAACAACAATGAACGGATGTGAGTGTTTACTAACAGACAAACACAGAGATATGGATTTAAGGAAGACAAAACTAACATAACTGGTATTTTCAATTAAGTTAAGACAATTAACTAGTCATTGTATATGAAAAGTAGCTTTAAGTTCTTTACCTATTGCTCTTTTCTCCAAAATATTGTCTAAACCCTGGTCTGCTTTAATAGATTTGTTAGGAGGAGCAGTAAAAACATATTTTTTGCATAAGTAATTACCAGATTAATGAATAATAAGATATTTCCAATTGCACAGCTTTAACAAAAATTAAACAGAGTTTAAATTAATACTAAATATTTGAATTATTTATCAAAATATATTTTAATCATGATTTTCTTTCCCATGTTTTTTATTATTTAAGTACGAGTAAAAATGCAGACAAATATTTCACATTCTGCCTGCTTAGCCTTTGCAATGATTTATATGGATTTTGAGGTAAAAAAGAAAAAAAAAAAAACCTGAGCAGGAGCAGCCAGTTTTTGCTGCAGTGGAGGTCGGAGTAGCATGCGTACATTTCACCCAGCGCTGGTCTTCGTTCCTGTTTATCATGCAGGAGAAGGCAAACGCCAGGAGATACTGCATGCATTCCACAGTGTGCTGCAGCGCATATGTGCAGGGAGGGCATCACTGGCATCAAGATTGTGTGTGTGTGTGTGTACCATGTGGCCGAGGTAACATACAGAGTGGTTTCTACAGCCTGACCGCCTGCACACTGCCTGGGGCAGCGTCGGCATGAGCAGCAGTAAAAGCAGCAGTAATGTAAGACAATATCATCAAGTCCACACAGGCGCAGGGAGAAGACTTAACCCTGGGGTAAAAAAAATGTGTCACGCAGTTCATTAAACCACCACTACTGGCTGCTTAATAGGTAGGAAGATGGATTCTGGCCCTGTCTTCTATTGCTGTGTCCCCCAAACCTTTTTACGCCACGATAAATACCCCTTAATAAAATAAAATTATCTGAAATATTTTCCTACCTATAAAATCCTCCTACCCGAATTAACTGTGAATGAGCATAACAAGGATTTCTCAAGTGCACACAGCCCATAATTTTCTCCTACCAGACCGGTATAAAAAGTCATTTTGAGTTTATTGTTGTTGTCTTCACTGAGAAAATATTTCCTAATCAAATATAGTTGCATT